>JAZGTJ010010955.1:0-17477 GCA_036877575.1 Botia almorhae
GGTTCAGAGAGCGAGATCTGGAAGTGCCGATAGCCGGAGTTACGTTGCGTGTCCCCCGCGGAGGCAGAGAGCAGCGAGTGGCCGCAAGCCACGAGAGCGAGCATGCGCCACCGCCCACTCGCACCGCCAGGAGGGACGCAACCCCGAGCACGAGCCACACCAGCCGCACCAGCACCTGCACCAGCAGCCATCCCGGCTGCTTCCCCCACGCATCTCACCGCGCACTTCACCCCTTTATTATTTAATAAATCCACCCTCCCGGGGAATTTGCACACCGCCTGCCTTGTCGTGTGATTCTTCACCCGTGACAGTATATAAGGGTAGGTTTCCCAATAAGTCAAATCCTGATGATCTGTCTCAGGGTCATTTCATCCAGTGCCCCACCATCTGGTCTCAGAGTTTGGATCCAGCTGACTACAGGACCTTGGGGAATGAAAGACAGACAGATTTAGTGTGGAACCAGTACATCTGTTCTTGTGGGAAATGTTCCCGTTTCCGATTTACCTAATTAATGCATCCTAATAATCCCTTAGGGGATTAGGCAAGGTTAAAGAGGTAGGTCTTTAGTCTAGATTAAAAATGACAGAGTGTATCTGCCTGGGTACTAACAGTTGGCCAGAACCTTCAGATTGCAGTGAATGTGAAGCACTATAATAGGAGAGGAGTTCGCTTAAGTATTGAGAAGCTAAACTATTCAGGGCCTTGTAGGTAACAATCAAGATTTAAAATTTATATGATGCCTAAAAGGCAGCCAGTGTAGAGTTGACAAAACTGGGCTTATATGGTCATACTTGTTTGTTCTCGTGAGAACTCTGGCCGCTGCATTTTGAACCATCTGGAGTTTTTGGATTAATCTTGCAGATTCAGCCACCAAGTAGGGCATTGCAATAATCAAGTTTTGAAAGATCATCACTGCACATCTTCACCTTCAGCAGGCACCGCACTGCCAACGGGCTGCATCCAGGCTGATGTCCGCCAAGTAGAAGCACCAATTTACCAGCCAGGACAAAAGATTTTTTGGAAAGACATCCAGTTGCACTTGGCCTGCATGAAGCTTAGTTCCAGATACACTGGCCCTTTCACCATTATCAGGCAAATGAACAGTCACTTACCAACTACAACTTCATCTCACTTCAAAATGAATCCTTTACTTCATGTTTTATCACTCTCCTGTGCCTGTTTCCACAGAACCTGGCCCAGCAGAGATTCTTCTGCAGATTCTGGAGCATGATGTGGTTTACCAAGTAAAAGACATTTTGGACTCCCGGTGAAGCGGTGGACATCTAGAATACCTGTTAGACTGGGAAGGTTATGTCCAGAGGAATGCTCTTGGGTTTCAAGAGTTATTTTATAAGGATATCTTTCCAAGAAAGATATCCTTGACCCTATGCTACTTATTGCATTTCAAAAGCTTATCCAGACCATCCTGCACCCTGGAGAAGAGGTATACCACTGAGATATAGCATCAGTGTCCTCAGCCCTCAGGAGCGGGCCGTGGAGAGGGGGTTACTGTAACAGACACACCAGGTTCTCACATCCACCAATCACAATGCTCCCTGTCACACACACTTGCACCTCATCATGCTCATCTAGACTTCTATACAAGTGCACACCTTTTCTCAGTTCAATGTCCAGTTTTGTAAATATGACATGGACTCACTCCTACAGTACTCACCCTGCATGTGATCTCCCTGTATGCTCCAATCTTTGTGTGCTTCCAGTTTTGTCTGCCTGTTATCTGCAAAGCTTGGATAATCTGTGTACTTACCTGGCTTGACGAGGTGTGTGTTTCCATCCAGCCGTTCTCTCAGCCCAGCCATAATCCATGGTCTTCTAAACCTGCAAATGGGAAGTGTCATCATCTTCTATATCCACTTTATCTGGATAAAGTGGATCCACTTTATCCACTTTGGACTTTACTTACCTGCTTATTCACCATGATACTCATTGCTGTTAATAAACTGTTTAACTCCATCTCTGTGTTTGAGTCTACTTTCTGTTACACTCTCAATGTAATGCATGGTTTTAATTTACTGTTTGCTATCTGTTGCTGACAGCCTAAATCAAGATTTGGATTTGCTGGTAGTGGTATTCGTGTTTGTGTGAGTGGGGATATTTTTTAATTTGTGGGACTACTTCCTGCTTGTAAACCCCAGCTCCTCTACTGGAATGCCTAATGGTTCTTCCTGGCATTCACATTGACCCTGAATTATTACTGACATCATTGTGCACTAAGTACACTAAGTAATAGTAATTAATCACTCTAGAGTACATAATGTGTTGTTGAATGTATCAGTGACTGTTATTTAATGTGTCTGGATCTCAGTTACTTGTCTTGTTGATAGCATGTTGATAGAATGCTTGTACTTAAATAAAGTTATATTTTTGTACAACCACATCTACAATACCTATTACTATTTAAAAACACTTAGGAATATATCCTCTATATAGGAATTTATTGCTACCAGTTTATTTCCCTGGGTTGTATAGTTGCTGTTTTGTAGACCGATGTTTGGTTATCCTTTTATAGATCGTCATGACTGCATCAAGCCCTACTGCTAATTACAGTGCTGATATAAGAGCTGTTATCATTTACAGTATAAATTTCTATTTGATAACTGTGGTGTTGTTTTGCACAGCCATCCACAACTCAACAAACCTTGAGTAAATGTCTTATGTAGTCTTTGTTCTTTTTACATGCTAGATGCTAGTATTTATTTAAAGAAACATTTATAGAACTTGCATCTTATTTGTGTGTATGTTTTAGGTATTTTGAAGTTGATAATTATTCAGCTACTACAGAAAGTAATTGTGTTGCATATGGGTATAGACATAAAACTAAAAGCTGAGTTGCGGCAATAATCTAACTTCAGCAGTCTCTTTGCCAGTATCAAGTGTGTAGTCTATAAAAATAGCATTAAAAATAGCACTGTTTTATTTTTTCCTTTGGCTGGGGGGATATTTAATCTGAATGAGAAACTACCTCTTATGCACTGGCTGGTCAAACATGTGACATTAATTATAATGATTATAATTCTTTGTGAGCACAGTACTTCATCCTCTAAGTACTGTATACTGCCACTGTGTTCACAGAGTTCTAACCTTCAATGTCTCCTGGATTACAAGACATTCACCATCACATCTGAGGTGACAAGCTGTTTATGTTGTAAGAATATACGATTCATTTGTGCAATTATGTCATTCTCTTGTAAAACAGGGACTGTTTTAAGTTCAGAGAGAAGACCTTCTCAAACTAAAAACAAGAAAAAAACATTTTGTGCATCAAAGGTGTAAGTATTCAGAGTCAGCAACCCCATCTTGACTGTGTTTATATTTAGCATCAATCACACGCTATGTTACTAAATTAGGAATTTCTTGACCTGTAGTTATTTTGCTGTTTTCTTTTTGCTTAACATTTTAATATGTTCACATTTTAAATTTGAAAAGGTAGAACACAACAGAAATACTATGATTAAATAAAACAAATGATTGTTTAAACAAGTGACGTGGTCTGCATGGATTATACATTCTGAAATGTATAATCTTGCTTGGTATTTAGAGATACATACTTTTATGACTGGGGTGGGGGAGGCGGGTTACTCAAAATGTGTCTGTTCAGGTATTTAATGATTTTTCAATGAAAGATTATTATGATTAGTAATTATTTTAATTACAGATAATCTTGTTTGGGAGAGATAAAACTGAATATAGAAGAAAATATTGAAATATTGAAGACTGCTTTATACCTGCCTAATGTCACGGTGGAGGCTCCAGCCTCCTCTCCAACGCGCCACCAGAGGGAACCATCACCAGAGTATTAGATGAACATCCATTAGAACTACAACTCCCAGAATGCACTTACTTTGCGTTCATTATTTTCTGGTTGCCTCCTGTTCTGGATTAACAATCTTCTATTTAAACCGGACTCTCATGCTTAGTGATTGCGAAGTCTTGATTTGCCAAGTGCATTATTTCTAAGTGTTTTTCCCCTGTCTATTGTTTATCTGCCTTCCGTGTATGATCTGGATTGTTTATGGTTTACTGATTGTTTAGGCAGCAAACAAAAGGCAGCCCTTTGTGTTTTGGATTGTCTTATAGAGGTTGTCTAGAAAGGATGTTAGTGTTAAGCAAAGAACGTCTGTGGCAGTGTTCACATCCAGAGACGAGAAGTGAATAGGGGGAAGAGAGGATGAGGCTGCATGGGAGAGGGTGTTTGGAGTGAGGTTATGCCTGAATGAAACCAACGGAGGTGTAGGTGTGTTGCATGTTGGGAGATGTGTTGAATGTGGCACAAATCAGAGGTGTGAAGAGGGGAAACAGTAACTTTATCTGTGGTGCATCTGCGTGTAAACATTAGGTCAAGTTGGTTGCCAGAGTTTGAGTTCCTGAAGTCTTGAGGGGAAAGAGGTCAAATGAGGTGAGTAGCTCTTGGAAGCCTGCTGCATGGGGTTTCTCTAGGTGGATGTTGAAATCTCCAAAAACTATCAGTGGGCTGCCATCTTCAGGGAAGGAGGAGAGAAGCATGTCCAGCTCCTCTAGGAAGTTATGTAGGGGACCTGGGGGTCTGTAAACTACAACAATATGAATTTGAGCAGAAAAAGTGATTGTAACAGCATGCTGTTCAAAAGTATGATTAGAGGATAGTTATGGTAGTGGAGTATATTTTCAGCTGTGTGATAGAAGCAAACCTGTACCAACACCTCTGCCTGTTTGGTGAGGAGTATGAAAGAAAGAGTAGTTGTATGAGAGGGCAGAAGAGGTTGATGAGTCCTCTGGATGGCTCCAGGTCTCAGTAAGACCTGATAGCGGAATGGGAGACAAAGGCTGTAATGAAGTCTGCTTTGTTCACTGCAGACTGGCAATTACAAAAATCTGCAGAGAGAGATAGAGGTGGAGGGGAGAGAGAATGGATGAGATGTAGGTAGAAGGGGGAGCAGCATTTATTGTATGCTGGGTGAGGGCGACGCCTGTTGTGGAGGAGAGGAATATACTCAAAGCACATATTGTAAGTAAAACATCAGAAAGGAAAATTGGGATATAGCTAAATAAATCAGAGATACTTAAATGTTCTGACGGTGTCCTTGCTCTGTGTCTGTATTAACGAGCAATGGAAGTATTATATTATATGCACAAACAATTTATTAGTATAGCTGCAGGAACAGACGTTTTCAATACAGTACAGCAACTCTGAAATATATACAGGTACTAATCAACACAACTGGAACAAGGTAAACCAGGTAAACAAAGTAACTAAGCAATGACTTACACGTCTCTTGCTGACTAATCACTTCTCCTTTTGACATGAAGATTTCATGGAACAAAATCTGTATTTATACAATTGAACATGTGATCTAGCATACTCTGCCAGCACTCATGGCTGTTTCTGACCATTTTAGCACTCTAGGTGAGATTTCTATTGGAACTCATTATGGATGTCCTTTGCTGCTTACAGAACATTTCTACCTTCAAATTTGGAACAAAATAAACACTTATTTCAGGAATAACCCTATATGCAGTGGCGGTTCTACATTGAATTGCGCCCCGGGCGAGACTCCCTCCCGGCACCCTCTGACAACTCCACACGCCCCAAACCCCCTCGACCACCCCTCGACCACCTCGCAAACAAACCCCTCCACCCCCCTCGCTCAGCTTCTGTGCGGCTCCTTCAGCAGCAGGGGCGGCACAGGTATCATAGATAATAGAAAACCGCTTAGCGCCACAGATGATTTTTTTTGACTGAAAGGGTTCAAGCAAATAAACATTTGCACGTTTTTTTAAATGGAACATGCCTCATCTTACTTGCAACATTCACATCTCAAAGCCTGTCTGTAACTGCAATTAGTTAGACTATTACAGAGCAAGAGATTTATTTGATACCTTTTGCAATTTTATGCCTTTTACAATTATATCCTCATCCTCATACTCACTAAAACACACAACAGCAATACTCAGAGCCAAACTGTGTAATGGAATATAGACGCAACACAAGAGGTTAGTTCAGACAACAAGCGTATTTATTGCACATAGATGGATTGGATGAACAGGTAAGTATGAAGATAGGTAATGTTCCAACAGAAATAATATGGATATGAATAATGTTACTGAATATGAGTCCAGGAGCTGGCAATGATGATGAGACTAATGATACAGGTAAGGCACACACACAACGAACACAGAACACAAAGGAGATCCAGGGAAACACAAATGAATTGGTGCAGGTAAACCAGAAAGCATGGAGATGAGTCTGTATCCGTAGTTGAGACCAGACGATGTGCTAGTGAAAAGTGCGTGCTTAAATAGTGTCCTTGATTAGTGCCAGGTGCGGGTGATTAGAATTCCAGTGAGAGTGATCGCTGCATGTGGGTGGAGCCTGATGCTTCCATGACAGAACTCCCCCCCTCCACAGACCACTCCTGAGGGCCAAATACCCCGATGCCGTGGTGGACGTCCTCAACCTTCTGGATGTGAAGTGTGGAAACAGATTGGGATCTAGAATATCACTCCTGGGTACCCAAGATCTTTCTTCGGGTCCTTTTTTTCCAGTCCACTAGATATTCCAGTCTACCACCATGACGTCAGGATCTCAAGATCTCCTTCACGGAATAGATAGTCTCATCCTCGATTACCAGTGGAGGAGGAGGCTCGTCTCTTGGCCTAGGCTCTGTGGAAACAGAAGATAGTGATGAGTGTGAAGGTTTTAATAGAGATACATGAAAAGTGGGGTGTATACGGTATTGTGGTGGTAGTTTCAACTTGTAAGTAACCAGGTTAATTTGTTTGAGGATGGGGACAATGAACCTGGGACTCAGCTTTCTGCATGGTGTTCTTAAATGGATGTCTTTAGTAGATAACCATACTTTTTGTCCTGGTCTGAAACTTGGAGTTGGAGCTCTTCATGTATCACTTTCTCACTCCTCTGGACCCAATGATTCAGTGATGTTACTTCCGAAGGTTCCCCAGCTGAACAATAGAGGTTGATAGCTAAGTACTCACTGGAAGGGAGTGAGGTTGGTAGTAGGTTGTTTGAGAAAGTTCTGTGCGTACCCGGCCCAGGCAAGGAATCGGTTCTAAAAGTTCTGATGACCATGACAGAAGGTACATAAGTAACTTTCTATCTCCTGGATCTTCCTCTCTGTTTGGCCGTTGCTCTGGGGATGGTATCCAGGAGAGTCACACCTAGAAGAGAGAAAAGGGATCTCCATACTCATGAGATGAATTGTGGTCCCCTGTTAGAGATGATATCCTCTGGAATACCGAAGTTTCTGAATACCTGGTTAAACAGTGCTTCTGCAGTTTCCATGGTCGTTGGGAGTCCTTTCATAGGGATTAGTCTGCATGCTTTGGAAAATCACTCTACAGTCACCAGGATGCATGTGTTTCCATCAGACACTGGTAGGTCTGTAATGAAATCTACTCCTAGGTGTGACCAGTGCCGCCGAGGACTGGGTAAAGGTAGGTGTTTACCTGTAGGTAGATGTTGTGGAGTTCTTGAGATGGCACACTCCTGGCATTCCCTCACATACCTTCTGATGTCATATGCCATGTTAGGCCACCAGAAGCAATCTTGTGCCAGTAAGAGTGTTCTATTGACCCCAGGATGACCAGTACCCAGAGAGGTGTGTGTCATGTGGATGAGACGAATCCGTTGACTTCTTGGTAAGTATTTGTGATTTGGTGGGCACCCGAGCAGAGCAGGATTGGAGACACTGGCATTATCGATGTCTTTGTCCAGGGACCATTGTATTGGGCTGACTATTAGGCTGGGAGGAATGATGAGTTCTGGATTGTTAGATATGTCATCTGGAGAATAAAGTCTGGATAGTGCATCTGTTTTGGTGTTCTTTGTCCCTGGACGATATGAGATGGTGAAACTAAAGTGTGTGAATAAGAGGGCCCACCTGGCTTGTCTGGCTTAAGTCGCTTTGCTTTTGGAGTTAGGTCAATGGTGCAGTCCCATGGTCTGTGCGGTGGTAAGGCTGCGGCTCATTTTGGGTAGAAAACGTCACTGAAGTGGGTGTATTCTTGAGATATGGAGATGGATCTTTTTTCCTGTGGGCTTTCGATGGATGTGGAGAAAACTGGAAGATCAGAGGTGAGTATGTTGGGTTTTGGCAGATTTGGAAAATCATTTGTGGAAACAGTTCTTATCCCACTTCAGGATTTCTCCGGAGGACATCTCCAAAGATATTGAAGGGTGATGTGAAACGAGCCATGGACGCCCTAGTACAACTCCAGATGTAGACCCCTCCAGAACCAACAGAGAAATATCCTCCAAGTGTAGTAGACCAACTTGCAGTTTTATGGGTCCCACTACATAACGTACATGTCCTTCTACAGACAGGTTCCCATCTATAGACTGTATCTTGTACGTGGTTTCACTGATCTTCTTCTGGAGTTGAAGTTAATTACAGAGATCGCCTGAGATAAAGTTGATGAGTGCAGAAGAGTCGATGAGTGCATTAACTGAAACACAGCAGTAGTGAGTTGTATGGTAGTTGTGAGTGGTGAAGCTTTCATGGGTGATGAGAAAACAACACTCACCAGAGGTCTTGGAGGATGAATGGGACATGTCTGGATTATATATCCCCGTTGACCACAATATATGCACAAACCCTGGGTCAGCCGACGTTGACGTTCGGCTGAGGACAGACGCGTAAGGTGGTTATGGTCCAGTTGCATTGGTTCTGATTGGGTTTCTGGAAGGCGGTAGCAATTTTGTGGATGTTGAGACTGTTGTTCCTCCTCCATACAGACACGGATCCGATTAGCAACTCTAATAGACAGCTGGTTGAAATGTGCTAAACCCATTGTGTCATCGTATGAAGAGAGGTGCAACCGGATAGAGGGATTCAAACCTTGTCGGCAAGTTGTCATTAATGAACATTCATTCCATCCACCTAATGCAGCTAAAGTTCTAAATTGCAAAGCGTAATCTTGTATTGTGGAATTACCTTAAGTTAGGCGGTAAAGTTTTCCACCGACAGATGAATCATCTAACGGTAATCCAAATACCTCTCTGAAATGTGTGATAAAGACTTCCAGTTGCTGGTCCGTTTTGTTGCCATAGCGATTTAGCCCATTGTAACGTTCTACCTTCCAACAGAGAGATAATAAAACAGATTTGAGCTTTTTTAGTAGGGAAACGATGTGGTTGCATTTCCAACGCTAGCGAGCATTGGAGGAGGAAACCATTGCATTTATCCTCCTAGCCAGAATATTGTGCCGGATTAACCACAGGACTAGCTGTGTAGATCGCCCCGGAAGTGGAAGTGACAGGAGGTGAAACAGATGCTGTTGTTGTTGTTGTACTGGATGCTGTTTAAATAACCCAGCGAAGAATAACCACCAGCTCCTGGATTGGATCCACGCCTGTTGGCTCCATTATGTTGGTCTGGTCTTCTGTAACGGAATATAGACTAAGAATATAGACACAAATAGTGCAGCATTATTGTTAAACACATTCAGCATTCTTCAGCATTTTGTTTTAAGCAGTGAACAAAGCTGATGTTACAAACAAAAAATGGAATGTGCAAAAAAGAAATTCACCTATACTCTATATACTTGTTTTTTTTGCACCTATGAGCCAAAACATTGAGTTAATCTGATTTCTTATTTATTCTGGACTTGTTTTAACAAACAAGCAGTTTTCATATTTTGTCATTTTTAATAAACAAAAAAATCTTAATTTAAATTGGATTGTTTAATTTCAAAACAAACAGTTTCAAAGTGTTCAAATATTGTATCTTCAAGGGATAGTTCACCAAAAATGGAAATTCTTCTATCATTTACTCATCTATATACTCATCTAACCTGTGACTTTTATTGCATCTGAGAAACCAAAACGATGGACATTTTGAAGTATGCTAATAATCGCATGATTAGTTTCCATCGCCGTTGGGGGTGCTTTCATGGGAATCAACCGACATGCTTTGGAGAATCAGTCTATGGCTACCAGGATGCACGTATTTCCGTCGGAGGCAGGTAAATCTGTAATGAAATCTACCCCTGGCGTTATCAATTTCCTCATCCAGGGACCACTGTATTGGGCTGACAATCATGCTGGTAGGAATTATGGTTTCTGGTTTGTTAGATAGCATATCTGGAGAGTATAAGAAAAGGGCCCACCTGGCTTGTCTGGGATTGAGTCGTTTTGCCTCTCAAAGATATACCAAATTTCGATGATCAGTGTATACAATGAAAGGATGATGGGCTTCCTCCAGCCAGTATCTCCAGTCCTCCAACGCTAGCTTGATGGCTAACAGTTCCCTGTTTCCAATATCGTAGTTTTGCTCCGCCGGTGAAAGCTTCTTAGAAAAGAAAGCACATGAATGGAGTCATGGTGGTTCCCCCTGCTGCTGTGACAGTATGGCTCCCATTACTGATGATGATGCATCAGCCTCCACAACAAAAGGCTTGAGTGGATCGGGGTGAATCAGGAGTGGGGCTGAGATGAACACTTCCTGTAGCTTTTTCATGGCTTCGGTGGCATCTGCATTACAGGACAGAGACTTGGGCTTGCCCTGTGGCAAATTAGTAAGCGGAGAGGTGATGGAACTATAATTAGCAATGAAACAGCGGTAAAAGTTGGAAAAACCTAGGAATCTTTGGAGTTCTTTGACATTAGTAGGAATTGGCCATGATCTAATAGTTTCCACCGCCTTTAGAGTTTATGTTATAACCAAGAAATTGAACAGAATTTTGATGATGTATATTTTCAGCCTTTAAAAATAAATGATGTTCACAGAGCCGCTTGAGGACCTTAGAAACGTGCTGATAGTGTTCTGTTTCGTTCCGGGAGGGGAAAAACGAAAAAAACATAAATCCGGAAAGTGATTTAGGTACTCACGGAACACCTCATTCATATATGCCTGGAATACGGAGGGGGCATTGACAAGACCAAAGGGCATCACGAGATATTCGTAATGCCCCGTAGGAGTGATGAAAGCCGTTTTCCACTCGTCCCCCTCAAGTATTTGAATGAGGTTACACGCGCTTCTGAGGTCCTATTTTGTGAAGATTTTGGCTCCGCGAAGCTGTTCTAATGCTGTAGGGACGAGAGCAAGGGGGTATCTAAATGAAATGGTAATTTTGTTAAACTCACGATAGTCAATGCAAGGCCGCAAGCCTCCGTCCTTCTTAGCCATGAAGAAAAAGCTGGAAGCAGCAGGGGAGGTAGATGGTAGAGTTGGAGTTGATCCCAGAGATCGTCTGAGATCAAGTTGCTGGCTGAAACACAATAAGTCGTAGTACAGTGGTAGTGAGATTTTCATAGGAGATGAAGAAACAACACTCACCAGAGGTCTAGGACAAATAGGACATAATTACATGTCCTGTCTCTCCAGAATATATGCACAAACCCTGGGTCAGCCGACGTTGACGCTCAGCTGAAGATTGGTGTGTAAGACAAGTATTATCCAGTTGCATGGGTTTTGGTTGTGGTTCTGGAAGGCTGGAGTACTCTGGTTGGCGGTGACAAAATGATGGATGTCGATACTGTTCCTCCTCCATACACTTATGAATCCTATTGGCAACTCTTATGGAGAGTTGGATAAATGTTCTGAACCCATCATATTGTCATATAAAGAAAGATGTAGTCCAATTGAGGAATTTAAACCCTGACGACAAGTTGTAAGCAGCGATCGTTCATTCCAACCACTAGATGCAGCAAGCATTCTAAAGGTTAATTCATAATGGGATCCATCTGCGGCCCAGGTTTATTATCAGAGTCATACAGGCAATGTTAACAATGGCAAAGAAGAACAACAGAGAGGAAACAAAGACAATCAAATAACAGGCATGGTTCAGGGCAGGCAGCAAACAATCAAGAACGATAAACAATCCAAAGTCAAGGGCATGCAAAGAATCAGTAACGGTAAACAATCCAGGCAATACACGAAAGGCAATCAGAATTAATAGAAAACGCTCAGTAATGCAGCACGGGGCAAACAAGACTTCACAAAGGTTAAAGGAAAAAAATCCCACTTAAATAGCGTTGTTTAACAACGATCAGGTGCCAAACAGGAAATTACCCGGTCCAAGGTAGGTGCATGCTGGGAGTTGTAGTTTGTGTACTTCCGTTAATATTCTGATGATGGTTCCCTCTGGTGGTGTGGTGGAGAGAGCGCTGGAGCCTTTACCAAAGCACAAAGATGTTTTGGGGTTGCTTTGCTGCCACTGGCACTGGCACTGGATACCTTGACTGTATGGTTTCATGAATCATGATCGGTATCATGAAATCTGATGAATACCAAATTATTTTGAGGCACAACATAAATAAAAAAAAAGTTTGTGTTGTTCCAATGCAAACCAAAAAGATAAACATGAGTACCAAAACATTTGCAACTGCAACAATTTTCTGAGAGAAGGGTTACATTTTCTGACAGAATTGCAAGGGTGCCTATATTTTTGGCCATGACTGTACCTTTAGATCATAAGAAACATGTTTGCACAGCAAATATGATCTTAAGGTAGATCCATTTCTTTATTTTACACTTATTTAAAAAATATTAAAACTTATATAAGTTTGTTAATAAAACTTTTTCATACCTACAGCACATTTAAAAAATCTGGGTTAATTTGATGGATAGTTAATTTGATAGAGACCTTTTTGGACACTTTAGTAACATAAGTATTTATCAAAACATCAGTCATTCCAACGGGGGCAATTGAATCTATACATAATGATACTGTTTATAACTTCTTGTAGAACTGTTACAGAGGAGATTCCCGCTCCGCACCACACCGAGAGTCTCCGTTACAGTTATTTTCTCCTGCAAAATATTAAGAAATTGTATTAGTTATAGTAATGTATCTAAATAAATTATGATTTTTTGTTTTTGTAGGGGTCCTTGATTTCTCGAGAAGCAGGTGATAAAGAAAAGGTAAAATATAATGCAATCATGCTGTTTATGCAATTCAATTTTATGTAGAGTTTTTCAATGTACATTTTTGTAGCTTTACACAAAAACACAGAGAAATATTATTAGTGGAGAAATATTTTACAAAATTGTTTTTAAAATAAAGCAGAGGAAGAGGGTAGCAGTACTTAGCTCTGGTTTATGGCCTCCTCAATGCATTCTTTCATGGCTTTTAGTTCAGGGAGTGATAGTGGGTAACCTTCCCTCTAGGCATAGGTCCCATGACCTATGAGGAGGAAATGTGGCCTTTTTACTCGGAGTATCTTCTAAAAGAGATACTCTGCGCCAATAAGAGCTTGCTCTTTTCTCTGTGCCATGATGTATCACCTCATGTGAGGAGCGAGGAAGCAACTTCCTTTGCAAAGCCTGAGAGAAGGCAAAGAGCGACCAGACAACTGGGGTGTCGGCACATCTCTGCATGACTGGAAAACAAAAACTCTGATTTCAACAGTCTTCTCAGATGGAGTCTTGAACAGTTCTTAAAAATTCAGTAAGTTGTTACATACTTGCACTTACAGTACTTGCACTTACAAGATGTAAGTGGATGTACCTAGTACTCCTCAAAAAATTATGCATAGTTCTCAACTATGACCGTGATATAAAAGTCACATCATTGTGATCAGCCCACAACATTTTAAATGTAAATGTTTTTAATGTATTAAGTTTCTGGGTTAAATAAACAAAGTATAAATTAAATAAACAAAATTATAAAACAGTTATCCATTTCATGTTATTATTTTGCATGTTTTTACTAAATTAAATGTACCTGATTTGAAAATGCAGTCATGCACATTTTTTGTAAAATAAATATACAATAAAAAAAATCTTGAAATTGTGATCATTAGGCTTGTCTAATATCAGATAAAATGACTAAAACAATACAATGAATGGCTTGGTTTTTTTTTTTTTTTTTACACAGTTTACTGTGGTTGTAGTGAAGAGGCGGAGTCGCAGTGGTGACCTCCTCCATAACAGTGGTATGCGTGTTAGCATAGCAATGTTAACTTTTTATGGTGTTCCAAACAAAAGTTCAGAAGGTTTATAATCATTATCTTGCCAATCACAAGCAAAAGTAGGTATACATAAGATCCTGCTTTCTCCTCAACCATGAAATTGTATATACCTTTGGTCCTGTCCACTTTATTCCACTCTCCCTTGACCCAGAATCCCTGCATGCTGCTTTCTGTTCTGGGTTCACTACCCAGCACTCTCTGTTTCTTCTCCTGCCCTGCTCAAGCCCTTATTGTTTTTCAAAATTAACTGCCTTTATGGTTGGACTTGGACCGTGTTGTTTTTGGACTCTGTGAATTCTAAGTCTCCAATCAGAGACTGTATCAGATCACCTCCAGTCTGTTGGAAGGAATAACAAAGATGCCACATCCTGAGTCTCTGATTATGATAATAATCTTGAGGTCTGCAACAAGGTTAAGGAGAACAATTCTTCACTTGTACCTTCATCTGTATTGTCACGGGTGAAGAATCACGCAACAAGGCAGGCTGGTGAAAAAAAGACCCCGGAGGGTGGGTTTATTACAGTGACGTGAAGTGCAGGTGTGTAACAGCCGGTGTGGCTGGTGCGGCTGGCGTGGCTGGTGAACCTTGTGCTCTGTGTCTCTTGTGGCGGTGAGAGTGGGCGCCCGTGCATGCTTCCCAAGCGGCTGCTCTCTGTGGATAAGAGGTAGAAAAAACGTTAGTCACCATTCGCTTCCAGATCAGCTCTCTCGTGGGGGGTGATGTGGTGCAGCTGTGACCGGTCAGCCGGTGACGAGCTGGTGCAGGTGCGGTGCGGTGGTTTCCAGGGCGACGCTGATCAACGCGGAGACACTCGTCACAGTATGTTGAAGTTTATTTATATACCACTTTTCACAATGGCACATTGTTACAAAGCAGCTGTACAAATGAAAATATAATGAAAATAAAAATAGAATGAATAAAAAAATAAGTCTAACTACGATGGTTAATTAAAAGAAAGACTCAAATTAAACAATTTAAACATTTGTGTTGGTTTGAACTACGGGTCCAATTTAGTGACATTAGAGAGAGAGATAAATGAGATTTGTGTCAACAAGGATGGGGCCATCATATTGATGATAGAACACTGGGGAAGGTTTTAACCGAGCTGGCTGTAGTGACAATGTTACTGATTGCAGCTCTAACAGCTAACTGCCGTTACAAGATGGAATGTATGTCTAACTAAATGGACATTTTACACAGAAAGCATTTAATAGGCTATGTAAAATGTAAAAGAAGACCATCACTGTTACGATTCGTGTTTGCGGAGCTTGGGATGACTGATATTCAGGGGTGTAACAAAAGACATTTAACAATGGAAAAAAAAATACAAACACTAACCGTTCCAATCAAGGTAATAGCAACAACAGGTGCACAGTAGCAAAGCTCAACGAGATCCACAGGGATACAAAGTTAACATAGTCCTTCACAGACCATGTTCGATCGGCGCGTGGTATGAGGAAGCGATAGAAGTTGTCCAGTCCGTACCCTAACACCTCCATTAAGGTGAGGTCATCGAGTGTGGAGTCATATGCAAAGTCCAGAAAGTCCTGTACATATATCTCCATGACTCTGCCATTCTGTCGAGGCCACAGGTACATGACGAAGTTGAGAAAAAAACCCAAAAATTTTAAAAAATGGAAAAGGAAAAGACAGACGGAAAAAGAAACGCTACTGTGCTGGTTTCGTTGGTCGGTTATTCTGTTACAATTAGTGTTTGCAGAGCTTGGGATGACTGATATTCAGGAGCGGAATGCGGGATACATAAAAGATATTAATTAATGGAAAAAGACATACAAACACTAACTGTTTCAATCAAGGTAATAGCAACAACAGGCGCACAGTAGCGAAGCTCAACGAGATAGTCCACAAGGATACAGGCAACAAGAAACCGAAAGCACACACAAAACATTTAAACAATCCACACAATAACCGACAAGCTAAACATCAAAACGGGGAACTTAAATACTGCTACTAATTAGTGTGAAAACAGGTGATGATCATTAACAAACAGGAAGTGAGTGAAAACAGGAAAAAAACGGAACCAAACAGAAAACTTCAAAATAAGAATTTGTGCAATGTAACAATCACATTATTTAAATGTTTTTGGTTGGCCCAGACTATGGCTATAGACATTGTTCTATGACGTGTGAATGACCACCTAGCTGTACTGGAGCAGGGACAATTTTCAGTATAAACTGGAGCTGGTCTGTCGGATGCTTGATCCATTCTGGAGCAGGCTTAATCTTTGCCTAATCACATCACGAAAATCACAAAAATGCTCTGCCCCTCTTAGTGGACTGTAACGAAGACGAGAAGGCATGTGGATCTATTCGCAGTACTTTATTCGTGGTCGGACAGGCAAGTGTTAAAATACCAGCAAACAGAGCAATATGGATCAGACAAAGCACAAACAAATATCAGGCAGGGATCGGGGCATGTAGCAAACAATCATTAACGATAAAAACAGCAAGGCAGGCAGCAAGCAATCAAACAACGGTAGGCAAAACAAGGTCAAACACAAAGTAATCAAAACACAATGGAAAATGCTCAGTTATGTTGCAAGACATAATGAGAAATTACATAATGATAAATACAAGACATAATGAGTCCCAGGTGATAACCGGAAGATCTAGGTTTGGGGAACATGGGAAATGTAGTCCGGATGTAAAAACTAGTACTCGGGTGACAGTTCCCTCTGGTGGCACGGACGAGGCGGGGCGAAGGTCTCCGTCGTAACAGTGGACTTTGCGATTCTAGGTACAACAAGATGTCCAGCGTTTTGTGAGTGTGAAGTGTGCATTGGCTTGTAATGAGAGAGAAGGCAGTTAAGCACATAGGGGCTAACCCATTTAAGGCTTTATAGTTCGGCAATAGTACTTTATAAATAATACAGAATTTACCAGTTACCACTGTAGAGATGACAAAATTGGTGAAATATGGTCATATTTCTTTGACCTGGTAAGAACTCTAGTTGCTGTGTTTTGGACTAACTGTAGCCTGTTTATTATGGAAGCTGAACAGCCCCCACAGTCTGATAATTTAGCTAAGGAAATATGAATGAATATCATCTGGTCTTGATGTAATATATTGTTGAATATCATTAGCATAACAGGTGAAGTTTATCCCATGACTTCTAATAATATTTCCAAGGGGCAGCATGTATAATGTGAATAGCAGAGGGCTTAAGATAGATAGGTAATATTGTGCTGGTATTAATTTAAATGCTAACCTTGAATGCCAACGTAATTTTGTGGACAATTTAACAGCATGACATGGTCTATAGCACTGATCATCAACTGGCGGCCCGCGGGCCGAATCCGGCCCGCTGAGCCGTTCAATCCGGCCCGCGACTGTTTTCCAAAATTATGAGGATCAAAAAGAAAATAGTGGTCCACACTATTAACCCTCTGGGGTCGGCAAACGCGCCNGCGCGTTTTGAGGCATGTTTTGATGATAACGCGGAAATGAACGTAAAATGCTCCGTCATTTTTGATCGTACAGATACAACCAATACACCATTTGAATCTGTAAAGGGTCTATTTTTAT
>JAZGTJ010010956.1:0-17474 GCA_036877575.1 Botia almorhae
CTGAAGGAGAAGAAACAAGCTGTGGTGACTCTACAAGCTGCGTATCGTGGCATGAAGTCCAGACAGACTTTAAAACAAATGCATCAGGCTGCCACCGTCATTCAAACAACTTTCAGGGCGAGTTGTGCTCGTAAGCGATATTTAGCCATGAAATATGCTGCCATTGCCATTCAACAGAGGTTCCGTGCTCATAATGCTGCAGAAAAGCAGAGAAAGCGTTTTCTTGAGATGCGTCAAGCTGCGCTTGTGTTGCAAGCATGGTTCAGAGGCCACAAAGTTAGGAGGACACTTCTACTTCAGCATCAGGCAGCTGTTTTGATTCAGTCACACTTTAGGAAACACAGAGAGATGGTCAAGTTCCAGGCCATGAGGTTGTCTGCAATCATTATTCAGAGCTACTACAGATCATACATCCAGGCTAGAGCAGATCGGAGGAACTTTCTATATTTGAGAAAGTCTGCCATCATCATTCAGGCTGCTTTTAGAGGGCACTCTGTCAGGAGGCGATTAGCTGAAATGCAAGAAGCATCCATCATTATACAGTCTGTTTTCAGAATGCACCAGCAAAGATCTGCATTTAAGAGACGGCGCTGGGCATCCATGGTTCTCCAGCAGAGGTTCAGAGCTTTGAAGCTCCGAGATAAGGATGTGCAGAGATACCAGCAGGTTAGGAATGCAGCAATATGCCTGCAGAAGTCCTTCAGAGGCATGAAGGGAAGGCAACTGGCCAGACAACAAATTGCTGCAAGAACCATCCAGTCCTACCTAAAGATGCATCTCCAACGACAACGCTTCATGAAAGAAAAGGCTGCAGCAATTGTGGTTCAGTCTGCTTATAGAGGCCATCGCACTAGACTTCAGTATGCTAAGATGCAAGAAAGTGCATTGCTCATCCAGAAGTGGTATAGATCGTACAAACTGGTCCAGAAATCGAGGAATGGTTTCTTAACTCTTAGGCAAGCTACGATAACCTTGCAGTCAGCCATGCGAGGAATGTTGGCGAGGAAGCTTGCAAGAAGAAAACGGGCTGCTGTCAAGATTCAGTCTTTGTTGCGCATGCACGTCTACCGCAAACGCTACGTTATTCTTCACTCAAGTGTAAAGAAGTTGCAAGCGCATTACAGAAGGTTGGTGGCCCAGAGAAGATACCACAGAATGAAGACAGCAGCTGTTACTCTCCAGAAGTATTACAGGGCTCACAAGGCAAAAAAAGAGCAGAGATGCACTTACCTAAAAACCCTCCAAGGTATAAAAATCCTTCAGGCCAGAGTACGTGGACACATCGAGTACAGAAGATTTCAACGACTGAGGGCAGGTGCTGTCACAATTCAGGTAATGACGACTGTAGTTAGAATAAATTCAGTTTTGCATTTCATCACAGTTCTTTGGTATTTCAAATGAAGTCACCGCTAGCTTAACTGGACGGGTCAATTTTGTTTGTTATCCCTAAACAGGCTCATTATCGAGGAATGCTTGAGAGACACAAGTACCAGCAACTCAGGAAATCTGTATGTGTTATACAGAAGCATTACAGAGCCTTCCGAATCTGCCAGAAGGAGCGCACGCAGTTCCTCCAGCTACAACGGTCTGCTGTTGTGATACAAGTAAGTTCAAATGGGTCCGTTTCGAACCAAGTGGGTCTGTTTGTGACTAGTGTGCAAATCCCATTGCAAGCTAGTTAGATTAGCCAATTAACTGCCTTTATGCAGCACACAATAGTAACTATACAAAATATTTAATCTAATTTAATTTTTATTAAACGTTTTCCTCATTTTTCCATTTCCTGTGCACTCTTCTTTAAGTGTGTAATGTTTGCTTTGTCTTTTGGTTCATCTTAGAAAGCAGTTCGGGCTTACCAAACAAGACAGCATGCTGTACGAACACAGGCTGCCCAAAAAATTCAGGCCTGGTTCAGAGGATGCCTAGCTAGACGAAACTACGTCTTAAAACGGGCTGCTGTCGCAACCATTCATAGATGTATTCAAGCAAGACGCCAACGTTCAAGGTAACAAAGTCGTTTTTTACGTTTGTGTTTGTATATGTTCACATAAGTGTGCATGTTGCATTAACTGAGTTATAATGTGATACTTTGGCCTCTAAGATTTCTAGCAGTCCAGCACAGTGTCCGAATCATTCAGCAAAGATGGAGGGAAACGCTGACCGCCAGGAAACAGCGATCTGACTTCTTGAGGTTTAGAAAGTCTGTTATACATATCCAGGCGTTATGGAGAGGTTTGCAGGCCAGAGATTCCATTCAAAAGGTAATTTTTCTCTTTGTGGGAATAAACTGTTATTACTGTAGGATTCATATGGTATTTATCCTCCTTTAAATAGATTTAGAAAATTGTTCTAATAAAAATGGCTTGTGCAGTCTTGCCAAAAATGAGTGTTTTGTGTCATTATGATTTGACCCATTTATCCCCATTGTAAATAACACTGTTCATCATGGGGACAGTTTTCAAAGTCCAGCAGCTCATACAGAGGTCATTGTACTATGATAGAAAATGTTTATTTATTAATTATAGAGTGTGGTTTGGGTTGCCAAAGATATGTTTTGTTCTGCTAAAAGCATTTAAAAAGCCCTATTTTTTACATTACAACATTATGCCAGAGTTTTACAAGTTTGTTTATGTTTGTGCTTTTTCTTTGACCCTCACAGAACAGATTTAGCTATGGAAACCTCGAAATAGAATCTCTATAATATTTAACAATTCTGTGTTTTTCAATGATCTCTCATAAATGTGTCTTACAGCAAGTAAAAGCTGCAGTCAAGATACAGTCAGCGTTCAGGGGCTTTACCCAAAGACGACAGTATATACAACAGAGAGTCGCCACCGTAAATCTACAGCGGCGTTTCCGAGCTTTGCAGCTAGCCAGAGTCGAAAGGGAAAAATTGAGGAAACGATGCGATGCTGCTGTCTGTCTTCAGGCTGCGTGCCGTGGTTGGCTTGCAAGACGACAGGTAAGTTGTTGTTTACGTGTACCAGTTTGAGATACTAGATACCACTACCAGAGTGTGATTATGGGCAATTGACTAGTTGAGTACTCAAACTAGTAATTAGAATAAAATAGAATTATTGTGACAATTTTACTGTACATATTAATTTGTTAATTGTTAGAGTACTTGAAAATGTAATATTACACTGAGTGTGTTTGAGTAGGTGAACAGTCGTTGATGGTGATGATAAATATGCTACACATGTCTTAATTGTATTAATTAATTCCTTCAAAGATGAAAGAATTGGCTCATGCTGCGAGACGTCAACGTTTCACTGCTGCTGTTTACCATCATCTCTGCGCAACAAGGATTCAGCGAGCTGTTCGTGCACACTGGACTCTTATAACAGCCAAGAGGCAGATGTCTGTGGTCCTTTACATTCAGGTACACTTACACACAATAGACCCCATTACTAAAATCAACACCACACTTTAAAAGTAACAGGTAAAAGTATTAATCCTCAGGAAGTTTAATTATTATTATTTAATAATAATAGCCAATAGACTGTAGTTATGTCACAACCATGAATCATAATGTATTGCTTGTTGGTTGCAGGTTAACAGTTAACATGTTATAACATTTAATTGCGAGCTGTAATTATCTCCATCTCTCTCTCCCTTCTAGCAATGTTTTAGGGCAAAGCTGCAGAGAAAGAGATACCTCAAAGATAGACAGGACGTCATAAAAACACAGAGAGCAGTGAGAACCTGGTTGCATCGTCGCAACCAAGCTGCAGCTGCTATCCAGCGAGCAGTCAGGAAGTTCCTTCTGAAGCGTCGCATGGAGAGGCTGCAGCGTGGAATAATAAACGCGCAGGTGAGTTAAAATAAATCGTGTTGGCGTACATGTGTCGACTTTTATCCTGTGTATTACTAAAGGGCGGGGCATTCTCATCCTAGAAGGCCTTTGATTGGACAAACTCTGAAAGACTGTAAATATCAATTCTGTTTTAAGGCACTCTGGAGGGGCCATTGCTCAAGAAAGCTTCATGACACGAACAAAACCATCTCCATCAGGCAACGTTTCAGAGAAGTAAATCGACACGTTAAAGAAGAGGACAAGCTGTGTAACAAAACCACGACAGCGCTGAGCTATCTGCTCGGATACCAGAATTACGCGTACATTCTTGCGGCTTTAAGACATTTAGGTAAGACGGTTTGTTCACAGTGAGGAGGCTGGAGGTGTCATAACATGATAACTGACGTGGTCTTTCTGTCACGGTTGAAGAAACTGCCACCAGACTTTCGCCAGAGTGCTGTGAACGTCTCGTTGAAAGTGGAGCGACGCACACCATCTTTACTTTGATGAGGAGCTGCAACAGAAGCGTGCCATCCATGGAGATCATCACCTTATCCATCCAGATCCTTCTCAACCTCTCCAAAGTATGTTGCGTTCCAATCAGGGCTTTCGGTTTACCAAAAGTCGTTAATTACGACTAATTCATTTAATTAAAATAATTGTATATATCAATATTTGCTAAGAAGGCCCAAAAGAAGGTCATTTAGGAATCAAATGCCACTTTAGAGCAGTTCAACAAACAAATTTGCTTACTGTTCAAGCTATAAATATTAGGTGTGCGCGCATCTTAGGAATCACACATTGGGATTGTGGGTGCTATACTCTACTTGTTGGTAAAGTATTAGAGTATTAACCCGTTGTCTTTTTTTTATCTTGCAGTACCACAGAACCATTGATGCAGTTTACGATGTGGACAACTCGGTAGAAACGCTGCTGGATCTCCTGCAGATCTACCGGGAGAAGGCTGGAGATAAGGTGGCAGATAAAGGCGGCAGCATCTTTACCAAGGCTTGTTTTCTCCTGGTTCTCTTGGTCCAGGATGAAAGAAGGGCAATGGTGAGGCAATTATCTCTCCCCAATCTGTGGCATAATATTAATTAGCAGCAGGTCTTTTAAATTAAATGCAGGACGGCACATACGACACGTTTATCCTGGGCCTGACAATAAACACTAAAACACACAGTTAAAATACAGTTTACAAGTATGGTACTTAACAATAGTAATGTTAGACCAATGTAATGACCTCTGCCATGTTATCACTGTCAAAGTGAACATGGCTTATGTAGAAAATATCTTGTGATAATCAACTTTGTTGCCATATTATTATTGAACAACCCAGATACTGTAGCTAAGTGATACTTAAAGGAACGCTACCAACTTTCATATCATTAATTTCATTGTTTTGATGTCTTGGTGAATAGGAGGTGCGAACGCTGCCCAAGGTTTTAGATCGCATTCGCAGCATCTGGCGTCTCACGCTTCGAAAATACAAGATGGACGCTGAGAGAAGCAAGGTCAAACAGAAAATGAACGCCTCTCTCAACGGAAGCTTCCTCATCCAAGCCACTCCTCGCAAATCAAAACCAATAGCCAGGTGCGTCTCTGCATTTGTGAATGTGTGTTCTTGTTCCTTAGGTGCTTTAATGTAGATATGTTAAATGGAAAACATTTCGATAAATGCTTGTCGTGTTGTTACCCTAGACCCTTGTTTCTGGCTTGCTTCCATAGATGAGAATGTTAGGAAGTTGGTCACCATTCTTATTTTTAATAAAGGTGCAAAAAAGTGTATTGTGACCAAAACTGCCAGTACTGGTTTTTGTTACACAGATGAAATACACGTTTATACACGTTTGATTACATGAGTAAATGTGAATGCAAGTTTTTTTTAAGGTTAACTGCCCCCTTTTTAAACTGAACTTCTGGCATCACCACATGTAATGTCTTCCAGTTGGTCATTTATAGTTGATTTGGCATTTTACGCTGGGATGGAAAAAGGCTTAGAGGTTGTTTGTGTGGAACCATTCCACCAACCTTCTGATTTCTTGCAGGTTTGCTCCAGACTGGGTTCTGCGACGTGACAAACTGAAGGACATTGTGGACCCTCTCCGTGCTATTCAGATGCTGGCAAACACTCTGGCTTTAGTGCCTTGAAAATATTTACACACTTTGTCAATGTACAGCTTTTTGTTTGTTTTTCTGCTTTAAGTCTTTCACTCTAAACAGCGTGTCCCACATTGGCCTTGTACATATCGTTACGTTCCTTTTTTTTAATGTGTATATAATTGTATTACCTTGCTATACTTCGCTATTTCTCGTGGATAATTGTTTAATGAGCACATGCATAGTCTCTGTTGAGACTTCATATTAGCTTTGATATGTTGTAAATATAAGTGGTGCAGTTTGTATTGGATTTCATTTTTTATGCTGTACTTGAATATTAAAAAGTGCCACAACTACGTATACTTGTCCTGGTGCCAGTTTGTCTGTACATTTTATAATTTGTAATGGCAAACAGCAAAAATGTTTGATCATCTATTACAAGTTGTCTTAAGACACCAGGGTGTTAAATATTGTGTGTTATTTGCTTACAGTGAATGGTTTTTAAAATCAGTCCAAGGTGCTCATTTTGAACTGTGAAGGGCCCATTTCGAGTGGAAAAATAGAAAAGCCTGCTATTGCTTAAGAATTAAGAAATGGACGTCTCATAAAACCTCATCAGATCAGAGAGAATACCTAATTGCTGGATGTGTACAGTTGAAAGGGAACTACCCCAAAATTTATATTCTATTTCACTAATTAGTTTAAAGAACTCAGTTTAATGTTGGGGAGATGTGGTCAATATTAATGTTTTATGGTAAATTTGATAAGTTTTCCTGTTTTTCCATATGGCCTTTAAACATTGTGACGGTGAGTGTATAAATAGTAATATTTTTGAGTGAACTGTCCCTTTAATACAAGCCTTTGTGATTAATGGCGCGTCCTGCTTTCAAGTACTGAGGTAATCTAAATTCTTGCCTAAAATAAAATTGAATTGCTCTCATACATCGTGAGAAATATTTAATGCATATTTATACGTTTGTTTGTAGTCCGTCATAGATAATATTTCCCTCTATTATATATTTCGTGGATGGTAGAATTGTCAGTTCACACATGCGCATTAGCGTCTTCTCATTAAGAAGGACGAAGTTCATACCCACGTGAAGATATTCGACATTGTTTGGGGATTTGGTGAGAGGTAAGTCTTACGTGTTTCCTCTTTTATATTGTAAAAAAAAAAATACCGTTATCATTTTCTGACCATAAAAGAAAGGGCAATTGCAACATGGCTTGTTAATACTCCAGTCAGAAATAAGGCACGGTTAAATTCATACCGCATCTTGTCAGTTAACTTATTTTTCTGGAGAAAAACAACCACTTGTGTCCAAAGTACTTTTCATGTTAAAAAGGTTATTTTAATCAGTAATTTCTTAGCTTCGAACGGGCAGAGCTAGCATGGGTCAAAACCATTGTGTCAAGCTAGCATAACAAGTTTTATGATAACTGTCAATGTGACATTAATGTGTAAGCTGGTCATCATGACATATCAGAATTGCAATTTTGTGGATTAATAAAGAACCCCTTTCAATAGTCAGAGCTTTTTAAATAGCTTTAAATAGTAAATAGCTTTTTAAAATCAGACTAGCCCCCCTGTTGTGTTTCATTAACAATGAAAGATTAACAAAGTGTATAACATTGTAGCAGAGTAGGTGGGTAGCTGACAAATGTGGGTTTATTGTATTAAACGTTTGTCCTTCCGATGCAAACTGACTGAGAAACCGAAAGACACGCAGAATGTGTTACAACCATCCACGCTGTCCCCTATTTTAAACAGGGCAAAGTTAATACTACACATGAATTGTATTTGATACAATGTGAGAGAAACAGTTTCAGATGAAACATTATCAAATTGTTGATTATATTATTTTGTATACAAAATAAATCCAAATCAAAAAGTTGTGAACCAAAAACGTAAGCAGATGTTATTACTTTAACTGTTATTACATTACACATATTCAGAAGTTACTTTACACATATTCAGAAGTTACTTGACAATAACAGTGTCTCAGTAACAACTGGAAAGTTCTGCTGGTCTGTGTGTTCAAGAAAGCATTTTTATTTTCTATGCATTATCATTTATTTTTCTTTTCTTAAAAAGGGAAAAAGGATGTATTATTTTTATTCCCACTGTTGTTCTTTAGCACTAATATTATTCCGTCTGTCATTCACACTCGGGCAAAGTAATCCTGCCGTACTGACACTGTTGTCTAAATTTAACACTGTTACTTTTTTTGTATTTGCCCCTCTGACACTTGAAGGTGACGTGTTCCATATGTGGACAGAACATTCTTTCTTGTCCACCTATCAGCAGCTCTATGTTCCTCTTGTCCATTTCCTGTATGGATGCTAAACACGGTGCTGAAAACAAACGAGGAAACAGAGGCTGATTAGATAGTCGCCTGAATAAGTAAATGTACTGGCATTGCTAATAGTTGCTAATTGCAAGTGCTTAATGACTGTATATGGCTCAGTGTGTCAGCACTTACCTATACATGTAAAATTTCCTTCCCATTTACCCTGCAAGCAGGTCAAGTGGGGATCACCCTCTAATCTGTATGTACCATAGCAGGTGTATTCGACTCGGTCCCCTGATTCATATTCAGTCTTTTTTGGATCCAGCATTTGTAACGTATCTGCATTCTGGTGGTTCATGTTTGGTGGAGGCCCACATGTACTTTTCCCTGAAGAAAAATAAAAAAATCTTCATTTTCTTGATTTTTATTTATTCAACTGTCCTCACAAATGTTCCATAGAGCTGAAACACATGAAAAACCACACCAAAGACAGGAACTGCTGCCGAAAACAAGGAGTATATATACTAAACACTATACTAACCCTATACATAAATCTGTTTTATGTACATGGGAAATGTTCGTATGACATCTGCGATTACTGCTATTTGTAGATGGTGTCAAGCAGATAGATCTTGGCATTTTGTTTAGAAAAGTTCATGCATATTCATGAGAATTCTGCTGCCGCAATATTAAAGTGTTGTAATTGGTTGCCATGGCATTGCTATGTCTTCGCTACATCAGTACACACTTGTTCACAGCATGAACCTACACTTACCTACACATGTAGGAAACGGGCTGCTCCATTCTCCATCTTCCTGGCAGGTGATTTCATCTTGTCCTTGTAAAGTCAGCCCCTGTCCCTGATCACATGACACTTTTAACCTGTCACCAGGTTTGATAAGAACCTCGTGATACGGGAGTCTCTGTATGAACATGTCCGTGACATTCGCAACACATATTGGCTCTAATTGGACAGAGAAATTTGGTGATTCAAGCATTTTTAATGAGAGCATAATTGTGAGTAATTAATTCATGTGATTTTTATATGTGCTCTGGAATGTAATGCGTTGATCTCTGTTAATCATTTGTTGATTCGCTGAGCGGTTGTTTGTTTAATGTCTTTACCTCGGCACTGTGGATATGGGTTGTCCCACTTTCCATTTGACTTGCATCCAATTGTTCGTTGGCCGTACATCTTCATTTTGGCATTAGAGCATTTAAAAACTAAGACGTGTCCAGGGGTATAAGGTGGACCGATCCCTGGGTGTCCAACTACAATCTGAACATTATTGAGTTCCTGCTCCGGACAGATCACTGTGGAAAAGAGCCAATTGTAGTTGTTTTGTTCTGTTTGGAACACAATCTATAAGGTTTTTGGGGGGTTGGGGGTAAGGATGGGGGTTCTTGTGGTGTATTATATATAAGCTGTTATAATTTCATATGTTTTACACCTAGTTATAATTTAAAGCTGTTGTTATCAGATCCACATATAGACAGAAATACATTAGTTTTGCTAAGATATGATGTGATCTTAGTTTAACTGTTTTCTTAAAACTAAAACCGAACTTTTCTCCTATTGTTTTGCAAATGCTAGGCAATGGAATAGAATGTGCTGTATAGGCATTATAAATAAATAGCATTGTTTAGGCAAAAATTAGATTGTAAAGCATATCTGTTGGCTGTTTAAAAAACATATTATTTATCAAATAAAACTGACGTACCTTCTGCATCGGCCAAGATGTCCATCGTGATCATTGATAGAAAGCTAAATAGCTTAAAGTATTTCATATTAGCTGTAAAGCATTATACGAGAACATGGAACATGCAGTTAACAAAATGATTAAAAATGTTCGTAATTTTAATATATAAAATAATGTAAAAATGTTACAATAACGGTTAACTGTACATTAACCTTCACGTATACAGTGAGAAGCTGTAATAGGCTTGACAAGACTTTAGCTTTAATTTTACGATGAAAAGTCAAATGTACGTTTTTTTGACAGTGAAAGGTATGAATTACTGTATATTCTCCAGTGGAAATCTCTACAACGTTCAACAAGATTATACATGTTTTTTTACAGTAAAATATTGTTAAAAGTGTCATTTTAAGTAAAAAATACAAGACACCGTAAGATTCACGCTGAAAAACAGTAAAAGAGCGTTCCCATAATTTCCTGCGTGACTCTTCACATTTGATGATACTTAATTTAAATAATTATGTTTCTTCTTATTTCTATTACCAGTTTTGTACAATGGGGTATTTATGTAACATTTTTCGTTGTTTAATGAATGAAAATAATGAATTACACGCAGTGTAGTTTGGAACAAAGAGAAAGCAGAAATTACCTTTTTTTCCAGAAGATGAAATTATAGACAGTCTTTAGATTGACAGAGGCAGGTGTCTTTCAAGCCTGTCTAATCTTAAAACTAAATTTGTTGTACTCACCCACCCCTCTATTCCCACCCCACTGAACTCTGTACTACAAGCCATACAGCTGCATAACTTGTTTTACACACTAGCTAGTGCGACTGGAAAAGTACAGGTACATTCGTGTCTACACTAAAACCAGATTTAATACATAACTGGCGATATATTATTTCTGTGACCACATTTTTTGTTTATAATAAGATAGAATCGAGTAACGTGACTGAGTTGTTTTACGTGAGTTGTTTTAATGCCCTGTTTTAGCCGTGCTTTCTAAACAGATGAATGTATCCTGCAGTGTAGAGAGAAGTCGTTATATAAACATAAAACGATTTTAGACAAGTATCATGTAATTTAATGTAAAACTATGTGAGTGGCGCAGCAGGATTTCGAGCAGAATTTAGAGTCACAGCTGAGTCCCAGACACTGAGTGGCCCTGCCAGTGTGTGTACACTTATAGAAAACAATGTGTTCGGTTTGAACCTGGCGCGGCACTGCGCTTATTTAAAGTGCAACCCTCTTTATGGTTACGCTTGAATCCAACAAGAAAACATACTGAAGCATAACTTCTAAATATAAACATACACTTGCAAACCTGTCTATGTAAGGTACACAGGCATGCAGGGTATAGCTAAAGAATTACTGTGTGTATATTCTTACAGTACTACACATTAGCATTATGTATACTGAATTGGCACTAGATAACATCTCAGGACAACAGTGGTGGGAGACACTGGAAAAACAGGGCAGGGCAACAGTCAGCATAACCAATATCTGATATGGACCAAACCTAAAATTATTCAAATTTGACATAAAAGAATTGCGAATGGGAAAACGTTTGCTACATGTTATAATTTAATGAAATGTTATCACAACACATGTCATTAATTACATGAAATGTTGCTGTAGGTGTCCTACTTGGACCTGGAAATCTTACAAACGTTGCTTTCAGCAATAATTCAGAAAGAAAATGACTTTTTATGGCTTTATTTTCTCTGTCATTCACACTCAGGCAGAGTCATCTTGCCGTACTGACACTGTTGTCTAAATTTAACACTGTTTTTTTTTTTGTATTTGCCCTTCTGACACTTAAAGGTGATGTGATCCATATGTGGACAGAACATTCTTTCTTGTCCACCTATCAGCAGCTCTATGTTCCTCTTGTTCATTTCCTGTACGGATGCTAAACACGGGGCTGAAAACAAACGAGGAAACAGAGGCTGATTAGATAGTCGCCTGAATAAGTACATGTACTGGCTTTGCTAATAGTTGCAAGTGCTTCATGACTGTATATGGCTCAGTGTGTCAGCACTTACCTATACATGTAAAATTTCCTTCCCATTTACCCTGCAAGCAGGTCAAGTGGGGATCACCCTCTAATCTGTATGTACCAAAGCAGGTGTATTCGACTCGGTCCCCTGATTCATATTCAGTCTTTTTTGGATCCAGCATGTCTAACGTATCTGCATTCTGGTGGTTCATGTTTGGTGGAGGCCCACACGAAGTTTTTACTAAAAAAAAACACAAGTCATAACATTGACTTATAGTCATATATATCCTTGAATATGTTGTTTATATAATGCACAGAAATATATGTAGAGAGCTCTTAAATCTTTAACGAAAGCCGTTCGATTGTATGTCATCATATTTTTTGGTTGAGTTGTTGGTTTACCCTTGGAGAAACTCTAGGTTTTTCTGTGTATATATGATGTTCAGATGTTTTCTTGACCTTAATAATGCTTGTGGGTGGTTTAACATTTTCTGGTTGTCCCAAGTATGATCATATTGAAAACAAATAGCACACACCACTAAGTATGCATAGGAAATGTCGAAAACACCCTGTTTGACCTACCTACACATGTAGGAAATGGGCTGCTCCATTCTCCATCTTCCTGGCAGGTGATTTCATTTTCTCCTTGTAAAATCAGCCCTCGCTCCTGATCACATGACACTTTTAACCTGTCACCAGGAATGTATTGATCCTCAGGATCAGGGCGTCCCTCTATGATCATATTTGTGATGTTTGCAACACATCTTGCCTCTAATTGGACAGAAAAGTTTGGTTTTAATTGAATTTAGAAGATAAACATGTGACACTTTTTGTCCGGTCAGCTTTTAGTTTTCATTGGCTTACCTTCACATGTAGGAAATGGGCTGCTCCATTCTCCGTCTGCCTGGCAGGTGACGACTGACTTGCCTTTTATAATCAGCCCCTGTCCAACGCATGAAAATTTCAACCACTGTCCGGGTTTGATTAAACCCACACGATTAGGGAATCGCTCCACTTTAACGTTGTCCTCTGTTTTGTTTGCGAGACATGATGCCTCTTGGGAAAGGAGAAATGCTGGTCACTTCATGTCTTCCATTAAATCAACTGACAACCACAAGCGGCATGTTCTCTTCATATAAATGAAGGAAGTCAAGCTATGCTTAAACAGGTAACACAGTGTCGTTCGCGTGGAAGTGGTTTCAATGTCTTAAATTAAGGAAATGCAGATTAAGTTTGGCCTGCACCCTGGTGGTCCCAGCTTTTCTAAACAATTAACCCATCTGGTAGCCTGATTTGAATCGTATTGCCCTTTACTAACGAAAGCCAGTTCCGTAATGACATCATCCTACAGGAAGTGACATCATTTGACTGATTTGAACGACAGCGATAATTAGCAGTAGACTTTAAGGACGTTCTGTGCTATTAGTTGGTTAGTCTCACTTTAAAACATTCCATCCTGTTTGGGAAAATGACAGAAATCACTGTAACAATATTAAAATATAAAAAGAAATAACAAAAACAGCTCTCCTTTCCATTCGGCTCCGAATCCTGTTCATCTTCTTGCCATTGCGTTACATTCTAGTCAATAAAGTCGAAGTACGATTATATGACTATCAAAATGTGATAAATAACACGAATGGGGTTTATACGTAGTATAATGTGACCTTACCTTCACATGTAGGAAATGGGAAGCTCCATTCTCCATTTAACTGGCAGATAATTTCTTTACGTCCTCTTAAAATCAGTCCTTGTTCAGCGCATGAAAATTTCAGTGTGTGTCCATGGCGCATTAACTCTCCATAATCAGGCAGCCCTTCCACGTTGACGCGTCTGTCTGGGGGCACATCTGCGGCACACATTGTCTCTAAAGAACGGTGAGAGCCTTGCGTCACAAACTGTTCTCGGTCAGTTCAGACTGAGCAGTCATTTGCGCAACAAAACATACAGTGAAACATACAGCGATTTGAAAGGACAAGGCCACAATGGCATTCGAACGAAGACCACATTTATTTTCAACACTTTTGGTTGTCAGATTATCGGTGTGGAATATGTCCACAGTTTCTGTGATGAAGTACGGCTGTACCTTCGCACACAGGTAACTGGTTGTCCCATCCGCTCTGCCGACATGTTCTGGTATCCAATTGACTCATCATCTGAAAGCTTGAAAACAAAACATCTTTTCATAATAGCATTTTGTAGATTGTGACTGATTTTCTATAATGTCCGCTTTACATGCTTACCCTTCTTTGCATGTGTACTTGATGGTTGTTCCTACAACAAAGTTTTTTCCACTCTGAATAGTGTATCGGCCATTTGGAATATCCGCAGGCAGCTCACATCGTTTTTCTGGAATTCGGAATTCAGAGTTGGAATTCAGAGTTCCGTCTTTAATTAGTGAATGAATTTTGACTTCTGATGGAATTTTATCTTTAGAAAATAATTTTTTCTTTTGTATTCTGACATACAAATGGGTTCATTTATATTTATATTGTATATATGAAATAAATTTGACTTATACTTATTCCTAAACTGCCTAATTTATACTCATTCCTAAACTGTATAATTTCTACACACATGACCTTAAACGAGTGGTTAAAAAGTTGTTTTGTACAGTTTGCACATTTATTGTGTGGTGATGTACATTATAAGAGAAATTCAAGGGCACGTTACACTTACGCGTACATTCTGCCATGCGCATTTGAACCCATTTGGTACGACTACACATAAAGGAGATTTTCCGCATAGAGATGTAGCCGTAATCGCAGCTGTAGTCTACTTGATCTCCGTGTGTGTAGTTTGCTCTAATGGACGCATGAGAGACTTCTGCATTATCCACTTTTGGGGGCTCAGAACAGTCTGTCAGATAAACAGAACGACACATTATATAGTGCTAACTGTCAGTCACGAAGACATACATACGGTTGCTTTGTCAGGGTCCGAATAATGCGCCCGAACATAATTATAGTTATCTGACGTCTGCTTTTCATTCTTGTTGTTAATTGTGTGTAATTCATTAAAAGGTCTTACCATTTTCCGCTGAGGCAACAAGACAGAAGCATATCCAGACACATACAATAGCTAGACTTGATTTCATTTTCTCTAAACAGTTTGTTGACTCACACTGCGAGATGAAGAAATCCACCAAACAAAGTCTTTAACAAAGTTAATATTTGCCAGCTCTGGGCAGGACTTTTGTATGTATGAGGTTTAGTTGGAACCACTCGGGAGGCTTTAGAAAACATGTTTTATGTGTTTAGTAAGTATATATGTTGGAAGTATATACATTTTAAAAAGGCACACATTTGAGATTAAGTAAAATAGTTTAGTTGAGTTAAGTAGACCAAACTCAGATTCTGTTTCAGATAGTTGTTTTAGTTTCAAATGAATTAAAGGGTTTCGAACTCTGGAAAACATTTTTATTTGTTAGCAAAAAAGTTCAAGAAACATATTTATTTGACTTAATTCCTAAATTTAACATTAAGTAATGTTTAATTAAAAAATGATAGGTTTGGTGACATATGATGTCAACAGTACGGTTTGCGGCGCCTGGTCCAGTTGTCAACAAAAATATTGTTTTAAATACTCAGCAAACTGTAGCTAAACAAACACTGTGTGCAAACATAAAGTGCTCTTTGAATGGGAAGCTCAAACATGAATAACATAGAACTGGTGTGTTTTAAAGACGTATGAGGCGAAACGTTTCAAAATAACAGGACCTGACATTCTGTCACAGTAGTATTTTAATATCGCAAACTATGAATTTTGTATCATTTTTTCTGCTCAAATGAGAAATGTTTCTCTGGCTTTTATTCAGATATATAGTAAACATCTGATCTAAACGCCTGTTCGTCAATTCTGTGGGGAATTTGATCACGTCGGTGTGATGCAATTGGTCTCGGTTAAGGGATTTTAACCTTTACAGAGCAAAAGACCCCCACCACCTTTAAAGTGGACAATAATACCATGTGGGTAAATTAGCATTTCCAAAATTTCTGTATCTAAAGTGCTATATCCAACCCTTAACTGTTTCACGTCATGGTAAATATGAATGTGCATGCATAATTACAGTTTAATGCTTTATGCGCTTAAAAAATATCTGCAATTTGATGACAAATCAGTCGTCGGCCATTAGGCATCAGATAAGTTAGCAAAGATTTTAAAATAGTCAGAGCTAATGTGAAATTCTGAATGGATTCTTGGTATTTTAACCAGTGTTGTCATGGTTACGCATCAAACGCCCTTAGCATGCTTTCATAAAATTTAGCTCTCGCATCAGAGTTGTCGGCTGTTAAGTGTGGGCAAAAGCTAGGACATGGGCGTTGAGAGGGGGCTTGGTAACACCTTTAGTGTGTTATGGCCCTAAAAAGTATTTATACCCAACACTGAATTTCACATTAGCACTGTTCATTTAATACGGTCTTACCTTCAGCGTTTGAGGTGACGTCCTTCAATTTTAATAGCAGAATAAAGAGAAACATCTCACAGGTTTTCATTTTTAGCTGTAAGCACATTGTAACAGTCATTAGGCTAGATCTTTTATTTATAGGAATTGAAACTATTAGTTGAATCACTGTAGAGAAATCATTAAACGAATGCAAAAAGGCTGAAGAAAGGTTGATTACCTGTTTTCCAAAGAATGTATTCATGCACTCTCTTAAAAGCTATGATTGTGAGGCCACTGAAGACAGGTTGAGCTTTAAATGATGTCGTAAGATTTTCTGCTCAAGGAGGTGTGCCGACACATTACACAACCTTAGTCTACATGCAGAGACAGTTTCCTCCTAATAAGCAGAAGGATCTAAGGATCTGAGTTTCTTTAGCAAACTGTGTGTGTGTGCATATTATCTTCCCAAGCAGAGAAAAGGGAACGATCTTCATCTCAAGTGTGCAATAGTGTCACAGGACAATGGAGCAGTAATTTTCCACTGTCTGATTGAACTTGTACTGGTGAGACTAAGCATTTAGAACAGCTAACTCTGCTCATTTTATTTCATCATCGCTTTCTCTCTCGCCTGCTGTTCTTCCTCACCGTTCCTCAAGCTGCCTCGTGGCTGAGCAGAAGTGTTGACTGTCTTTGAGGAACAAAGTCATCTTCCTAATACAGAGATTTAGTAAGAGCTAAGACTAAAGTTAGTGAACCTTAGATTGGATCAAACATTTTGTGCATAGGATTGATGATCGTAGGCTGAACGTTTTTAATATAAAAATGTATACAATCAACAGCAGAGTATAAAACCACAGTATTTGTTATTTGCAGTTTATTTTAATTCCATTTCATTGTATTTTCTAAACGTGGAAAGAACATAGTTATAATGGTTGCTATGGTGATGAATTCTGAACACCAAACAGTAATAGTCTGAATGCACAGTTTTAGTGGCAAACTGTATTCCAAAGCAGTGTTGACAACCAGCTGTGGCTGTTCTTCTGTAGCTGTGCGTCATCTTCATGATCTGGATCCATCACAGAGAAGTCTTACCAGAAGATTATGATACTGTCAGGATCCTGGCTTCTGTCCAGTTTTAAGATCACGTTTTGCCAGGATCCTGACTGTCTTGTTATGTGTCAGGGCGTGGGCTCAGACTCCGATTCATT
>JAZGTJ010010957.1:0-17472 GCA_036877575.1 Botia almorhae
GAGAGATAATCAAAGCTGATGTTGGACCAGTGGATGCCCTTTATTTGTCCCACTACAGTTGACCAACTAAAAGCATAAAGGCTTTGAAATGGGACCAAACAAGGTCTTTATCTCGAAAGCCAGTAGAGACATCAGAATAAAAAGACGGCAAGGCCTTTTTGAATTTAAACAGTATCTCAGGCTCAGAAAATGGCTAGTTTATGGAGAGACAAACCTCAGTAACACCAATAAATGTATTTCACGCATAGCTAGCTAGCTAGACAGATGGATAGTTAGGGTAAATTGATGGTCTTAAAAAAGTCCTTATCACTTATGACATCTGTATTTATCAACTATAGTATCAAGTTTAAAGGATATGTTCTCATGCCCCTAATTTTTTTCAATGGCAAGCCATCTGTGAGAAAAAGACAAACACTTGATTTTACACAGCACCTCAGAGAAAGCACTTCATGTTTTCATTATCATGAGAATAAAAAGCTGTTTTTTCCCTCCTGTCTTGTCAGAGGATGACATATACCGGTGATTACATTTTTGTAATCATTGCTTAGTTTTAGTTAGTGCTTAATTTACCGGTAAATCAAAACATCAATTCACTATCTATTTGAAACTTTTAAAGCTAAATGTTCTTAGCATGTGATTTGAAAACTGTATCATTGGCGATGATCCTATTTTGTTTAGAATTAAACTGTTACTTTTTTTGTTACTCATAACAATATGTCAGAACATTTAAAACACTCCTTTACAAATCCAGATGTCATCGAAATAGTGATTTTAAAGGAAACTGGAGAAAAAGGATAGTTTTAAAAATCCCATTTTAACCATGCTATTCATATAATGTTCCAGAATGGCAGATCTCATTAGACTTGGTGATGTCACACAATTGTGCTGTAATTCAGAACAGTTTAATGAACTGGTGGGAGATCAAAGGCTTGCAGACAGTGGATTTATAGTGAGAGTTCTGCCCACACTTAGGGCAGTCTGAGCTGATGGGGATCCATACACACATAACACTCCTGCCTGTGAAGGACTGGAAAATATCATCTCATCACTCGCATGTTTTCTGCCCTAATGCAAGTAAAGACTTGTATTAGATCAAGACTTGTACCTGGTGCTTGCAGATGAATGAGAGGTGAGGTCTGTAAAACGTGCAAATACTGTATATGGTGTGCGGGGGTAAATGGAGCCACTGTGTGTCATATTTAGATAGTTACGACGGTGAAGTTTGAATGAAGCAAAGCAAGATGACATATCTTGAGATATGCACAAGATATGTCAGCCTCAGTATACCACACAAACGGTATCTATAGTAACAAAGAGTGAAAAATGATACAACTAATATCCGAAAGGTGTTATTAAGAAGGGCAATGTCTATACTCATGCAATTCATCAAACACAGACCCCAGATGAAAGGTCCTCCCTGATTAATAATGAGCCTTTTCTGAGCTATTAGGCGTGAATGATGACATCAGAGTAGGTAGGTGTTTCATCTCCCCACGGAGGCTATGCTTAACTTCTTCCCCTGTATAAATGAGCAGCTCTCCCTCTCACCTGAAGATAAATGCGCCTTAGCCCACATTCAGAATTAATAACAGCGCCGCAAAGACCCATTCGGCATGATGAAGACTTCAAAATGACTTTTAAATGAATGTCTTATCCATCAACGCTCCGAGATGTCGCTAATACAGGACATTTCGGTGCCTTTTTTCTCCCTTCCTCATCCTTTCACGGTTGGTTTGTGCTCCTATTTGTTCCAGATTGGCAGCGGAGTGCTTTGCATGTCTATGAGGAAGGTTTATGTGCTTTAAGCACTAAAGTTAGGTAATGAAATGTTCCACACCAACAGTCTGGGTTTGCTTACACATTTTCATGCCTAAATAATGACTACAATACAACACTCCATGGTCAGAAACGGCAACTCAAGTAAAGCAGTTTAACAGTTGTTAATTACCCACATAAATTCACTTCTCAAATTCAAGTTCTGACAACAAAACAGACGTAGTGAAACGCGACACGTTTATACTCCCTGTGAGATGATTTCTCTTTTTTTCTCTTAAAGATCATTTCTTTGTGAGCATCAATAGTTTGAGGCAAAAAGCACAAAAGCAGCACAATTCTCTCTTCTCCCAATCCGTCTTTTGAAAGCAACCGAGGCAGGAGAGTCTTTTCTGCGAGAGGAGCTCAGGGATTTATTAAAAATGATTTGTGGTCTCAGTAAAATTTCAAGTATCTGTGGTCTGGCGTTGTAGGACTTTGGGGATGCTCTAGCTAAACTGCAGATGGTACTGATGTACTGAATGGAAAAGACTGAGGTTCAAAAAGGTACATGCTATTTTATCCCTGATGGGAACTTTTTAATCCCTTTAAGCTTTAGTGTTGAACCAGAGGCGTATACTGCAAAACGGTGCTTACACTCATGACTAAACTATATTTGTTTTTGCCAACTTTTATCTGTGCCTTTTATTTGTGGCAGACCAAATAACTTGTTTTCGTGATTATTATATATAAATACTGAATTTATTACAATTGTATTGCTAAGCCCTTATGAGACTATAGTAAAATTATGTAGCTTGATGTGGATTCAGATAATAATAAATCACAGATCTGAAATGGTCCAAGAAATTCATTTTTTTTTCTGGTTTCAGAACGGGATCAATATTTTCAGTAATCAATACATATACAAAAAGGAATCAGCTTAAATTGGACAGGCATTTGGCATGCCACCTAAAAGGCCTATTTACGAGACCTAAGATGCAAGACCTTAATGTTTAAAACCAGACACAGTAAATTCTCAAACTATGAACATTTTTAAGGCTGTAAATAACCTCTTGCTTACCTCAGCTGTAGCACACTCAAGTTTACCCCTCTTATGACATGACACCTTTCCTTGTCCTTCAACAGCAGGTGGAAACATATCCTAATTGTCCCTCAACAACTTCACACGTGGCTCCGGCTGCCTGAGGTGTTACTGTGTCCTGCGTTGCCAAGGCGGGTCATTCACATCCATCTGCCTGAATGATAGTTAAGGGCTCTGCTCCTACCACCACCTCTTCATTCTGACACCTTCTCTCAACCTCTAAAACTCACAGTGGAGTGGAACAGCAGACACTTCATGTGAGCTGACATTTAAGCTCCTAAATTTAGCAGTAAAGCTTTGTGTTTTCTAGTTTCTGCAGCGCAGAGTAGCACAACCTGAGTTTTCTGCCTTGAAGTAACTGATGGCTTACAATGATGGATCTCAACTGAATGGGCTGAAATTTGCAGTCGTGGTCAACACAACACCTTCATTCTCATAGAAGGAGAAAATGAGAGGATTCTGTCCCACTCTAGGTGGGCTACAGGTTTCGGGGGATCTGGAAACAGTTCAATGCCTGTTGCTTGCAGTATGGTCTGCCTACACCTTGAGCCAAAAACTAATGGGGTGTATTCACGAAACTGTTGTTCTGCTTTTTTCTATTTTTCTAGTCTATTTTTAATCACCCACCCACAATACAGTTTAACAAGGTGCTAAATGCACTGAAACTCTGCGCTATTTGCCCGCTGCAATAAATGTTGAGCTAATACTGCCCTCCACGGGGTTACCAGCATTTTCTTTAAAAGATATATTCAAATAATTCATGACATAATGGCCAAATTATAGTCAAGAACATTAGAAACTGATATTTGTCCAGACACACAGTGTAGGCGAGCACACTTTCAACATTTTAAAGAACATACTCAGGTAATATAATCGTTTTGCTGTGGTGGGGCGATGCTGTACACTGTCGGCAAAGAACGCCAGGTCATGATAGGCTGCTGCATTTTCTCTATTAGCGCTCAGAACCAATCATAAGATTGAGAATCGTGGTATGCAAATTGCTTCCAACAGATTTTGTGAGTGCGAATTACAGAGGCCCAGTAGTTTAAATGTGGGAAATACAGCACAATCACGCATTTACTCAAAAGCCTGCATGGCTTTATACTCGGAGAATGTATCATACAGTAATAGTGATGTTTTGCATAAAATGATAGTTTCAATAATAGCTATATTCTCAAAGACAGGAATATTTTGAGTATTTTAAACATTGTTTTCAATATTTTTCTAAACTGTTTAATAGTGTATTAGACCTACGCTTTAATGGTATGCTTTGTGGTTACTGACAGGAGCAGTTTTGTTAAACAAAAATTTAACTGACTTTTTTTTCTCTAGTTTATTTAATTCAGAACTCAACGAACTGCTAAAGTCATTGTGTAATACGCTGTAGTTAAATAAGAATCAATTGTTAGCATGAACTAGGAGTGACGCAATATGCCCCTATATAACATTTAGCCTTAAGTCGCACAATGGTTGCAAACTCTCTCTGCATCCCTACACTCATATTTTGAGTGTGGTTCATTGGTCAAAAAAGAGAAATCACGAAATAAACTAAACTGAAAATGAATTTGACTGATAGCATTGTTTATTTAGTATTTTTAGATACTTAAACAGATATCATAATAATATTGTTATTGTGAATTCTTTTGGCCATGATACTCACATTGAAAATCTTATATTGTGACAGCCAATGCACAAACAAACATTAAACAATATTTTTTTATTATTCATGAATCATGTTAAGCTGTACATGCAGTGTACAATTTTTTTATATTAAAAATATCATGTAACATCATTATGATACCCGCAATTCAGACACTTTTTCTGTCATTTGCATAATTTGTTTAACGAACCTGCACTTAAACGAATCAGACTGCAAACAAACTGCCTGGTCAATAGCCACAATTCAGTTTCACCCATTGTGTCTCGAATACTCAAAGCAGTGTGAATGTGCGTAAAAGCGGTTAAATTAAGTTAAGTGATGGGCCTGGAGTTGTTTTTGCAGTCTCATTTTGGGAAATGATCCTTTACGCTTGATAAATGTTCTCAGTTTCGATTCAAATGTACTGTGCTTCTCTGGCCCTGATGATTCATTTCCTAATAAAAAAGGCTTTTCTCCCTTTAGCTGGGTGTACACGCTGACATAAACTGTACATTCTTTATTTCTTTCATTTGCATTATTTGCTGAGAGTATTGAATAAACAAATGCTCTATTGATTTAATAATCTCAACAGGTGGTTGTTGTTTCCAGAATGCATTGTGTTCTCCATTTTAGAATTTGTCTGTTTGTATTTCATATAAACTAAAGCCTGCATATGGAAACTGATAGTGTGGTTATTTATTTAGGTTTTAGACAGTGAGAAACGAGCGATAATGAATTGACTTTTTTCTTCTCTTCCTTATGGAAATAGATGCAAAGCATCTCTCAACACTCTGTAGCTGGATGGTGTGGTCAAAGCCTTAATCTTCCTGTGTTTGCTTTTTCTCAGAGCGGATTAAAGGAATGGATCAATACAGAGCTGTTAACAGACTGAGGGCTGAAGAGAAAAACAGCATTAACAGCTTAGAAGCAAATATGCAGGATCACTGCGACCACCATGACAAACCAGCAAGTCTGGGTGAAAGACAAAATACCACCTTAACATACTGTTTGTACTTCTACTCCACTCTGTTTATGAGCTGGGCATTTATTTGGGCCCCCAGTATATAATAAACCATAAAGTACAAGAGACTGTGCTACATTGTGAATATAGTTACGGATGACGGCTGAGGTCTTCTATCAGCCTATCAACTACAGAGTACAAGTATCTTCAAGCGTATAAGTTTTCCTGTAGCTCAGCCTGTAAAAGTACTAGCGTCAAGGTCACAGATTTGATACTTGTGATGGATATTAATATCTCATAAAAGATATTCCTCCTGACATCCCATCGAAACATTGTTTTGAACATTTTAGGATCGTTCCAACCATCCAGTTTTTTAGATGTTGCATTAACATTACTGTTTGGTTATAAGAATGTTATTCAAACTATTTTTAATATTTAAAAATAACGTTTTTGAGATTTGCCTGTTAAAAATGTTCTGCTAACATTACTGCGATAACATTTTGATAACTTTTAGAGAACATTAGCCAATGTTCTGGGAACATTCCCTGTTAGCCTGGACGTAAACCATTTTGCTGTCCAATTAAAAATAATGGTTGGCTATGGGTGCTGTGCAGTGATACAGAAAGCAGCTTCATAAAGAGGTCTCACCCAGTGCTTTACTGTAAATAAAGCAGGTCTGTTGACCAATCAGAATTCACAATGAAAATGATCTGTTTCATAAGATGTCTTAAAAGACTTGTTTTATATTTTCTCTAAATGACACATATTGAATTGCTGGCCGATAAACAAAATGAAAAGATGGAGGAAGGAGACAGGTTTTATTTTATTTTAGTTATAGGTGTATATATTTTGTCTTTTGTGCCCTTTATTTTCACTTTTGCTGCTGAGTAAATGTACACAAAAACACATAAAGAAGCTCGTCATAAAGGTCATAGGTTTATTGGTTTCTTCACTATTTTCTTGTGGGTGAAAAACTCAGTCCTTACTTTCTTCTGAGGTTCAATATCAAACTTTTCCAGATATATTACCGTTCTGCACAAAACCAGCTCATATCCCCAACACAAAACAATCGTATCATTTGCTGCTTTACAGGGGTCACTTCTGCTAAACAAATAAGCAGGACACATCCTGGGTGAAAAGAGACGACCAAATTACTTCTTGTTTCCACTTCTGTCATGACTTAGCAGGGAAACAGATTTTGTGCACATTTAAATGTGTAATTCATGGAAAATATTGCGCTTGTAATGTCTCTACCAGGACCTCCTCCAGCATCCTGTTGCTTAAAACAGGTCAATTTATGAGTTTCCGCATTTATGGGTTTCATGCTTGCAGAAATATAATGAAAAAGGGAAATCACCCTTTACTGTTGATGATGAAGGTATAGGAACTGAGGAAGAGAAGGTAAAGGGAAACAGTGAGATATATAGAAATGCACTCAAGTATTATAGCTCTGGGTCATTGTTCATTTAAAGTTTAGCAATGTGTCTGGCTGTTGCATCCATCACTCAAAGTTCTTGTGAGGCTAGATCTGCTAAGAACTGGAATATAGAACGCTAAGCTTTCCTGCAGCTCAACTGGTAGGGTCACGCTAGCCACACCAAAAATGATGTACTGTGCACATATAACTTGAATATAATAGACCGCTTTATTTAAAAGCATTAACCAAATGCCAAATCACATGCAACTTACATTGCCAGTAAACTTGAGTTCTTTTTCTAAACTTTAAACATTGCCAGTGGCCTTATTGCTGCAACATGTTGAGTGTATTGTTTTGCAGTAAATAGCTTATCCTTCCATTCACTTTACCTTAACATTCTGGCAGAATCAGAGAGCAGGTGTCTGAAAAATACATTGCGGCATCGCATCACATCGGTGATCGCTTCTGACACGAGCTGGGTTGAAAGAAGCCTCTGGGAAACAGATTACCCAGTCTGTTTTTTTCAGAGAAACTGTGCTGAGAACACTATGTGAAAACATTACTATCTGACAGCTGTAATGAGCCAGCAGCCAAACCCATCAATGCCAGATGAATCCATGGGGCAGAAATCTAGAACTCTGAGCTAACGAGAGTTATTTGAATCCCAGAAAAATCAGTGTGTTATATGAAGGAAATGACTATTGATTTGGCCCTGCTAGTGTGCATGCCACCCCCTTTTGCAACACAGAATAATTTATTGTGATGTTTCATAAGTATAATAATACAGGATATTGTCCCCTCTTGCAATTTTTCTTTAACAACAAAGCGAGACCTCAGGCTACTCTATCAACACCAGGCCTATTAAATTCTTCTTGAATCGACTGAAAAAAAATCAAAATAATATAAATCTGTAAGTTAGAAGTACTGTAACCAGCTGGTCTGTGGGTTAACAGTCAACCACGGATTTTGAGATGCCTTCTTCAAAACACATCAAGACATTCTGAAAAGCAAAAGACAGACTGTAAGCTTTATACATGAAAGACACGTTTTTGCTACTGCCGGGTGGGAAAATAAATAATACTGTATGAGGCCTTCATCTCCAAATATATATTAATAGATCAACATCAGTATCATCAATTCAAGACTTGAAATTTCATAACGACTCACTCACCAGCCAAAGGCAAGATGAATGAGGTAAATTTAAGAAATTAAAGGAGAGACTTGTTGTCCTATGTCATTTCAACAGTGCAGCTCAAGGGCGTTTTTTGTGATTTGTTGAGAACAACATTTATAATATCAGTCTGTGCCCTTTCATCTGACACGTCTCCAGTTTGAGAATTTTGTTTTAATAAAAACAATCGACAGATTAATCGTTAAAATGATCGATAGATTGATCAATCATCAAAATAATCACTTGTTGCAGCCTTAATACCTATTAGTAACTGGAAGCAGCCCCTGAAAATTAATCTTGATGAGAGTGTTTACAAAATAAGGCCTAATTTCATTGCAGATGCACTGAAAACTGTGAAAACTCGATACACCTTAAAACCAGAATAAAGTGACAGAACAAATGTCTGATATCCTACAATACACAACATACAATCTTGACAGAAAATCTGCACACATTGTGACTTAATCACAATAGATTTTTTTCAAATGGTAATATAACCAGTCAGACGGAACTGTACATTAAGTAATTCCACAAGTTCACTGTGCCTCAGAAAAAATATTGTCAAGTGAGTCAGTCAACTACAGCTCAATAACAAGAATGTTTTGTTTTTTAATTTTTCATTGTTCAGGCAAGAATCCAAGTCTATTTTTCGTAGTTGTATACACACACACACATACACAGTTTTAGGTTTAAGATTAAACCTAAAAACTGCATGAATTCGATTTTGAACTTGACTGTATATCCTCTTTAACACTTTTAAAAGAAAGTATCTTAAATACTGTGAGATACTGTGAATGTACGATTTTTAATTTAGATAGCAGGAGAAATATGCCCTTAGATAATTGGAGGATCAATTCCGTCGTCTACACAAGCGACAACATTCAGAAAATAGACATGTAGCCTTTCTGCCTCCAATGACTAAACAAGCCAGACTTTATGTAAAAGAGTGATATTATTGTAAGAAATACTGTGTCTCTCTTCAAATACATGTTCTAAAATTCATATAACACCAATTCCCAGGTGACTACTGTCAAAATTACTTTATGTTTTGCTACCTGCTTTAGTTTTGCAGTTGACAGAACAGCATGTAAAGCCTTTTTCTTCTCACCTCAGTAGAGAATTGCAGAAGTAAAGACCTTCATGATAGCCTTCACATAGGCTTTGGCTGATGTCCTGACAGTCTCTATGGGTTTGTAAACTTCCAGGTCAAAGCTTCTGGTTGTGCTTTCTTGTTTCTCTGTCCAAAACATAGAGACAGACCTTCATTGAGCAGTCAGCAGAATCAGAACATGCCTCAGAGCTCAGCTCAGCTGTAACTGGGAGAATATGATTAAGGTCAGGTCAATAATGGCAGTTTAAAAAAGCTGTGCATTGAAAAACCCAAACATGTAGCCTACATACATCCACAATTCCTGAATTCTTGTTTTGCTTGCACTGAAAAATGAGGGTGGAGGATGATGAAGTGCTGTGATGTATGAATAGAGGCGATGTAATAGTGCCACACAACATTAATTATTAAAAATATATTGTTCTCATTTTAAAATAAAAAATGATTATTTGCAAAGCACGTATTTGTTAACATTAACACAATTTATCATCACTATTATTCCATAATACTACAAATTGTTCATTTCATAATAGCAACTTCTTGAATTTCATAATAACTGAAATTGCACAAATACATTGTGAACAGCACAAACCATGTTTGTCCTCATAGAAAGTAAATACATATTTACTTTGTAATTTACCCTAGTCTCAGTCCTATTTTGCTTACGGGAACCAAATGACAAATGTATTTGTGACAAAACTATACAGTATACTAGATATATAACTATAATTTTATGTCGGCAGGAAACAGTTCCATGTGTTTTTTTTTGCTGTTGTTCATTCCCTGCATTAGACCCATGATTTCGACCCACAACCCACGAGCTGAGATCTTGCAAGAGCATTTAAAAATCCCCAGTACATCAGATAAGACGCATCTATTTTGAAATAAAATGACTATGAACAAGGTTGCAGGTCAGAGCAGGTAAAACCCCATGACACCTACACTGTATCCAGTGCTGTCAAAGCAGAAACATTGATTGAAACCTTCATTTGTAATATTTACTGAGTTCTCCATCCACAAGAGGCAGAATTATATCTTCAGTCCATTCGTCAAGGCTGACATGTTCTTTATTAGTAATCTTGCCGTGATTCAGAGCCTTGGGACTGTGATCATCAAAATACGAAGACTGACGCAGAGATGGTAATGGACTTGTGCAATTTCGATTTCTTTGTAAAGCTCACCTTTACATAGGTCGATAAAACCAAAGAGACTTCATCTGTGTTCTAGCTTGATAAAACTCAGTGGGTGTGAATTGCCATTCAAGTTTATTTCCTGTCATGAGTACTTTAGACTTAATGCTGTAGTCAAAGCATTAACTTTGAAAGAAACGGACATTTAAAGGTCCGGAATTATAATGAAGCACTTTGTTCTTCACATTCAATCTTTGCATGTCATTTTGTTTCAAAAACTCATTCTCAAACTCAAAAGTCATTAAACACGTACACATGGAACACTGGGCCATTTAGTTCTGCATAACTTGTTATCCTATAACCAGGCCACAAATTGAACTGGTTTGAACTGGTTTGTTCCATACAATCGCCAATGTCTTTCTGGTCATCTATGCTGTTTTTTTCACCCTTTTTTTCCTACAGCTTGTTTCCTACAGTCATATACGGAAACAATTCAGGTGTCTCCGTAATTTATTCTCCCGTTCCATTTGCAACAATCACGGGTTGCCTCAATATTATATTGAGCTTATGAAATATATAATCAACAGGATAGATGCCTTAACAGCCCACCTTTGTTCTCTGAATGATTTAATAAATATTTGTAATTCTTTTATCATCTTGTTTTCAGGTTAATCCTGCTCAAGTGCAACTCTGCTAACTTATTTTGATTCCATATTTGCAGTTTTGCATGTGTTGTGCTGCACTGGAAAGGTCCCGACCATAAATCTTCATTTTCATGATAGAAAGATCTATTGTCATTTCTTCATTTGGAAAAGACAATTGCTCACTGATGGCTTTCTGAAAAGGTGAGACGCTTTCTTTCTTTCCTAATTTACGGACAGGATTGGAAATAACAAACACAAAACAATTTTGTTCAAGAAATGTGATCAGATGTGTTACGATCACAGTACAAATGCCACAATAGAATAATAAGCAGAGAAACTGAGCTGCAAGCAGCAATTACAGGGCTAAGCACGTTATGCATGATGCAAAGTCACAAACAACTGAGGTACAATAGAATCCCCCATGCAGGTTTCAACCTTGCAATCTGCTGAATACAAGCCAAGACCTGTAACCACTGCACCACACCACCAACAGCTTTGCTATGTTGACAAAGACGGGCCGAGGTGAGAGTCAGCACACAAAATCATTGCGGAGAACTGTTGCTCTCACAAAAGTCTGGTAATAACCTTCACCCAAAATGATCTCAGATCTGAGTCAGATCTGGAGATAATTGCACAAAATTTGTACGAGCCATTTAGAACGAGTTCTAAGTGCAAAGTACTCTGCAAACCCTTAAACAATACCTAGACGAAGAGTGATGAGTTTAGGCCTAGCAATTAGAAAATTTTAAGCGTGTATTTTTTAAGCGTGTAATCATAGTTTTTGTTTTAGCATTTTTATGATTACATTTTTTATCACTACATGGAGGCACTTACACTAAACTGTGGTAAACAATGACGTTCAGAGTTTTAATTGGCTCAAGCTGACATACAGCCTCACCTCAGAATTTGTTTTAACGTTACTTTGGAATGTCACCAAAGTTCCATCTGATAACTTGTGTACGGCTTGACATCCAGATAAATCATCTAGAGTCTTGGTACAAATCAGTGTGAATATATTTACCAAACGTTTCACTGGGGGTGAAAAATTACATGCAAAGACAATCTGAGCAGTTAAGACAATCTGGCACTAGAGGGTTTGAGTGAGAGACCCTAAAATCAGCTAATTAGTGTGTCAAAATTCACAATCTGTTTTTACCAGGTGTTTGTTTTACTCCCCACTGCATGGTAAAGAATCTGTCAGAACAAAACAATAACAGCTATGCACTCTAATTAATTGGCACTTGTACAGAATATATTCTCTATTAAGTCTTACACGTACTCACTGGGCAATTGGATATGCCTTGATGTGTCCAGTGTAACAAATACAAATTAGTGGGTCACCTCCGCTCAGAGCAGCTTTGTGCAACTATGCATAAAAAGTCCATCATCATCAGAATTCAGGTTCTGAGGTTTCTTAAGATGTGAAACTGATCTTAATCGTATGTTTTGCCCAATCGTTAACGCTAGCTTTAACCAGTACCTGGATCAATAGTTGCAATCTGGCCTAGCCAATATACAGGATTTCAACGCAATATAAAACTTTATTAATACCTACAGGGTAATTTCATTTTGGGCATGCAGAATGATTTTTTTAAAAATAGCTGAGAATCATATTTGCAAATCTGAAACTTATAAATCATTACCAAATAATTATTTTCCTCCCTGTGCATTAGAGGGAGAGTTACTTATTATATAAACTTATGGTGCAAACTTATAAGCGAGCTCAGCACTGTCCTTTTTGATTGCTTTGTTCAGAAAGCAGTAAAAACTGATGGTGGAGAAAATACCTGTTTTGGGCCTTTAACTTTACATTTATTGCTATAGCAACAATTCTATCAACATTTGAGCCAACGTAATGCAAAGTGATTGTTTCAATGAACAGTATGATTATATGTTTTTATAGGTTGCACTTATTTTGGTTCCTCTAAGGTCAATTGCAGCACGGGGCTCTGATACTCATATGGTGGCACTCAGATGCATCCAGCAGTAACTTGCCTTGGAGGTTGCATCATTTATCAGCTTATCCACAGAGAACAGCTTCTAATCTGCCTTCCCAACACTTCCATTCTGAAGAAAAACTCCTGCTATGCTTGCAAGTATCCACCTCCTTAAGTTTAGCTGTAGGGCCGTAGCTAATGGGGTAAAAGCTGTTCATATTTTCCGGGTGCCACAGATCCCAGCGGCCCACAACAATTTCTAAATGTTAATTTTAAAGGTAAGGGGCCCCACACCAAAACACAGTCCAGGGGCCCTGAATTCTAAGATACATCCCTGCCTTTAGGGTCACACATGTCGGCCTCCACCCCATAACACCTCTCCTGCTGGGAGACTCTGCTGCACAGATAGACGTTACATGTATATTTAGCCATGTCATGAATATGAATGATCTGAGGACGCAAAAGAGGAGCAGGGGCTGGTGATAACACCGTGTGCGCAGTAATCTGACATGAACTGTCTGTCGCATTATTTCACACAGGGTCTCAGAGAGGTTTAGCTTAAGTCTGTTGCCTCCTCCAAAATTCAAGCTGTAAAATAATTCATTCATTCTGTTAATGATGTTCCACATATAAATATATCAATTCTCCCAAGTGCACAGTGGTTGCCAGACGACTGAATAATTGAATGTTAAAGCCTTTTTAACCAATTAGGATCAAAATCGAAACAAAAGAACAAAGATGAGCGACCAGCTTCGCTATTTATCAAAGGGAAACAAATCATGTATAATTTAATGGATTGTACATGACACGTGAAAATATTTTCCATGAAAATATCTTAATATTGTCTGCGTCAATAAAGCCGTCGGATCATTATTTTAGTTATTTATTTTAACAATGAAAACAATGTTAAAACAACAGACGTCTATTACGGGCTTGTCAAATGGAAAAGTGCACATTTTTCTGCACGACAAGTCAACCAGTGCACCAGAAACTGTTTGGCCACAGCTGGGAATTTGAGATATGAAGCAAAACACTTTCTGGTGTGACAGCCTCAAGCTACCCTCACCTAAACCATAAGGGCTTTAATCCTTTGTTGCATGTACATGTTTACCAGCATCAGAAAAAAAGAATTCCGGAACGGAATTCTGAGGAATTTGTTGATCCCTAGTTCCTTTGGTATATGTTTCTTTTCATGAAGTTCTTTGTGGTTTGTCTTTAACGTGTTTCTTTGACACAATAAAAGGAAAAAGAATACTTTTGGGAAAATACGAAGAATGTTGAAAACTCCATATGCAGTTTGCAATAGATATGTATGTTACTGTACAAAGTGAGTCTTTGAATTCAAATAAAAGACTTTTGACAACACGTATGCTTGGAGATATCACAACTGTTGTGCAAGTTCAAACACAAAGCACAGTATGTTTGTGGACCCATAAAGGTACTAAGCTAACAGCTTATCAGCTAATCATAGTATGGCCGGCTTACACAAATGATATATTTCCTTGCATGTGCTTTTTTATAAACATTGTATTTTATGTTACGGTACTTGACGTGATTCTCTATTGCTGTCAATGGCCAACGATTTCATTCTTTCACCCGCTACCGTGTCGTTTCAACAGGCTGGTTCACCACCTGCTCCATAGAAAAGACACATTCTTAAAGAGTTTGTCCTCTTTAAGAAGCTGTATATCTTCCTATTCTGTTCGTGTGTGTGCGACATATTGTTTGTTTGAGTTATTTGAAAGAGCACGAGAAAGGCAACATCAACCATAGTATTTTTTTTACCGAATTTTTTTATCTTTCTGATGCCTATTTCCAGATGGACCCTGGGAAAGCGTGCGCGCCCTTAGGGTATTCATTTACACCTCTAATGTTCTGTGGCAAAAGAATTGAAGTCATTTCAGCTGAAATAAATTGAATCCCGAGCTCTTCGGAAGCTTAAGTTAAGCCTCCAGGTATACTTGCCTCCCTCCTTCCAAGCAAAATGGACACAGGGAGAAAGTCTACAGACTCAAAGTAGATCATAACGTAAACAGCGGCAGAAGGAGAGATGGAAGCGAGGGTGCCTCGCTCTCTGTGTGCAGGAGGTTCTGTGAGAGACATTCTGATTGATGGGGTTTAAAGCAAGTAGGGGCAGCTGTTTGCTATGAGCATAACCATGAAGAGAAGAGCAAAGCATGGACACGTGCCACCACAAAAGACAGCAGTCTATGCTAAATTGCTTGCTTTCACCCAGGGCTTACCGAGTTCTAACCGTCGCATTAAAACAGGTTTTCATGAGCTCTGACACAGACACGTCCCACTCGCACGTTTAAAATTACAATTGTGATCCATTTTCCCCATGTTCTTATTTTCTCCAGAAATGATCTATTGAGCTTTGACATCCACAAGCTGTTCAGCCAGCCGCCTCTGTGTCGATTGTTAACCCCGTTTATCTTTCTCACCCTTTGTTATGGGAATTTAAATTGTGATGGTACAATGGCACATGAAAGGACATTTTGAGCCAGATCGCTTTTGAACTCAGACACAGATACATCGGAGCACTTGCCTCTTCTTCTATCCCCATCTGCCTCTTACTTTTATAGAAAAGCCTCGTTTCCAGTTTCCTATTACATTATGTAAATTGTATAGACATTTGGAAACAGTCGGGAGCGTCTTGATTTAGAATTCTCTAAATGAATGCCATTTCAAAATCTTTCAGATTTGATCCTTGGCAGGCATACATGCCCTTCAGGGACTCAATGACCCTTTTTCCCAGTCTAATATGTAATAGTACTTTCTCTTGATGGGTTTACTGTCTTCATACATGTCACTCTACACTCTCTTCCCTGGACACCCCAACAACGAATAGTAATTAAATACATCAACTGAAACAGGTAATTAATACATAAATATGATTTTTAAATATGATTGTTATATATATACATATATTATATATATATATATTAAATCTAAATAATGTATCGTGATATTTATCGTAAACATCCTCAGAGACAACTCATAGGTTTTCGTTGCACGCAGACGCGCAGCAGTACACGTTATGGTGTTACATTCGCTCGGAGAGTCACAGGTAAGGCATTGACGCGTACAAGACACATGGTCCGTAATTCGTGCTGTTATGAAGGACGCGCAACTCAAAGTCCGTCCACTCCTCTTTCGACAGGCGCAGCCACTTAGTTATTGAGTGTTTGGCTATTTGTTTTGCGAAGCCAATTTTATTGACTTTTATGGAGCACATCGACTCTTGCGGAATCTTTATAAAGTGGATACAGCTCCGCACGACAGACTGACTCGTTTGACTGTGCGAATTTAGCATTAAAATGCTTGCAGGCAGATAAAATGGTGTTTTGACTAGTGCGGGGGATTCCGCTAAGTTCTCGGACACCTTTCTGAACGCGGTGCTGGACAGCTGATGATTCAAGTGAAAGTGACGGGAAAATGCCAGACCAGTCCGAAGGCATTACATTTACATTACAATGAGGTGCGGTGTGGGCTACAGTTACAGTGTTTTAAAGATTTAGTGTGTCGCCGGCAATTTCACCTCATCAGATTATAGACAATTCCGAAATCTGATACTTAAGAACTGCTTCAGGATCAAGGACTCGCGTTTACGAGGTTGTTCATTGTTCCGATGACCGTGATCATCCTCAGAAAACAGAGGTATTGTTGTTTACGAGTTTACCAGCGCTTCACTGGCTAAAGCAATGCGCGACACAGAATCAGATCGTTTAACATTTCTATAGAAAGCCAGTCGACGATTAAATTGTCGTTGAATCGAATGAGGACATCGTTTAAACCGGACACCTGGAGTCCCAAGGTAAGACATTTGTATGCTGGTTGATCAAAGCATATTTCATAAACGTGTAAAAATTTACAGATTCTTTCATATATAACTGATAAATGTAGTATAAATTCACTACATTTAGGTACTTGTTTGGACAATACGCAGAAATGCTTAAAATTTCAAAGTTGTTTTGAAAAAGGCTTTTATGTACAGAAAATATTGTTATGCTTGTGTGGAATGTATGTGCACGGTAGTGAAAAGTTTTATATTAAGCCGTTGAAATTAAGATAGTAAGCATTTATTTATCATGCGTTGCAGTAATTCATTATTGTTGTTTTATCGCACGGGTCGTTAGCGGGGCATATTGTTTTACGCGCATAGTTTAGGCGAACGCAACAATGAGCTGAAGTCTACAGTACGGTCAGTCCACTACACTGTCCAGTTCACGCGGAACATCCGGATGTATAATGCAACCAAAGCAAGCAGGAGCAGACAGACACTGTACAGCAAGAAACAGTCGAAACAGTATGTTATACCATATATTAACTATATATAATATATATTAACTATAAGATCACATATGAACTATATCTGAGTTTCTTGTTAGTTATGCATAAAATGTGCAAATCTATATTATGGGTCATTAAAATTCCATATTACATTGTCTGTTCTTTCTCTCTGTCTGTTATAGTGTACCATAATAGATACCCTGTAATTATTCACTGTCTTCAAAGGGGAAAAGCACTTTTAAAAAGCAATTGTTTTCTAATCTCCACACTCTGATCTTACCCTTCACCACATTTTGGTAATACAAGAACCCCATACTG
>JAZGTJ010010958.1:0-17472 GCA_036877575.1 Botia almorhae
TATGATGAAGTTAGTGAAGCGGGAGGATTAAACAGATCCTGGTGTGTGTGCCTTCAGCCCCTCAGGGCTCATTCACTCACAGCTCTTTCCTAACACTCATTGTGCGTGTTTGCACAGCTCAGTAATAACTCAGAACTGTCTCACTGGTCACTTGATTGATGAATGAGATCTTCATTTGAATAAATGTCAGTGTTGTGTTGTACAGCTACAATTGAGGTGTGTCACACTGGAGCTGAATTATAGTGTATTGTTATAGTTCATTTGTCATACTGCATGAATATCTTACATTTATCTCCATGACAAATTAATATTATAACCTCTTTATTGGAATATTAATATGTATGTGAACAGTGTTACAGTATTATTAGCATCTATTTAACAGTATTATGGTATAAATTTGAGACAGGTCTCATATCCCTCTTGTCAGAAGACCTTATTTAACATGATATTTGACACATTTGAACACAATTAAGACAGAATAAAATAGCAAGTTTTGAAATTAGACATTTCTAATAGATAACCTGTCAAAATCTTCACAAACAGACAATATAACTGGAAACAGGTTGTTGTGCATCATTCACCAAAGAAAATCAATGTCTCACCTGGTGTGATGTTTAGAAGTTTACAGGCTGTTTCAATGTCCTTCAGAACTTCTCCCACCACCAAACTCTGCACCTGCTCCAAAGATCTCTCCTCCACCTGTTCCTCCAGTGTAGAAGTTCCCAGCCCTGGGCTGTCAATCACAGGGCACTGCTCCGGTTCCTGACACGGCTCCAGTCTGGACCCGGAGGAGTCTGACACCCTCAACAACCAGGTGGCGTCTTCTGTAAGCAGCATATCAAAGCAGGACAGATAGAGTCCTGGATGTCCACGGTCGGGTTTGTGGTGGACCATCTCTGATGTCTGCACTATGCCATCTTCTCTCTTAAGAAAAGCCAGCGAGCTCTCTGAGAAACTCGTGTCTGTGCGTGGCAGCTGAAGAACAGCGCTGTCTGTCTCGATTCGAACTGGACTGGCCATCATCTCCTGCCAAAGGTCAAAAAGGTCAAGACACACAATTTAGTAATTTACAGCAATATTATCGAATAAGATCAAAATATTCTAATAACTAGTATAGAAACAGATGATCTGATCTATCATACACAAGAACTCTGCTTGATATTAACATACTGAGGATTCCTGAACATTACTGTGTTTCCTCTCCAACAAGACAACCAACTCAGCCTGGAAAACAGTGAGTCTAGGTGATCATGTCTCTGACTTTAAGGGTTCCAAGACATTCAGGAATGGACATCAGGCACCAAAGAAACAGCGTGCAGCAGGGCAGAAAAATCTATTTAACTGAGTGACTTCTGGGTCATTTCTACAGAATGGTAAGTGTGAGGCAGCGATGATTTTGAGGGTTGCTTTCAAGCTGCCGGTCTCCTCTGTCAGCGTGAGTTTTAATCAGACTGAGGATGGAGTAAAAGATGCTTCAGATGTAGAATGACAGGAGAGGAGGGGCCTGAACTGATATCTGTCCATCTTGTTTGCCAGGAGCTAGACATACTAAGTGGAGGCTCAGATTACGAGTTTACTGGAAGGAAATTATGCTTTGAGGAATACAAAATAATATTAGCCTTCAAGAACCGTCTGTTCAAACTGCCGTTTAACAAGCAAGAATTTCCTTAAAGAGCCTCAAGGAAGTTTCTCTTGTTACCGTCACCTACAGAAACACAATTAGCCTTAAAGGACATTAACATAATTCTAGACTTTTGTATTTGATGATGTCACCAGTTGTGACAGGTGCCTGCCTGTGCACAAACTCAGGGCTAATGTCAAAAGTTGCATAAGTTCTGTGTGGGTTTTAGTGGGTTATATTTAGTGGGCATGTGTCTCTAGGTTCATCTGAGTGGCTAGTTAGTTGCTGGTCTGAGTCAAATGATCTCCCATGATCTCTAGATGTCACGTGGGTAAGTTAACCTAATAGACTTTTTTGTGTTTGTAATAATATCTTGAGGCCACTGAGGAAGGACAACAGTGACAGAAACGAGAAGCATTAAATCAGAGTCTCCACATGAAGAATTTTACATGCAGCAAAAGTCTTGTTGAAACAGCTGAAGTATGTCCACATGCTAAATATTCAAATATCAAATCATAGCTGCATTTGTGAAAGTGGAAACTGTTGTTTACAGCTGTTGTTATGAATGAAGAAGTGTCGTCTGAATCCAATTAATATAAAGATGGCAGTTACAATGTACGTTTAGTGTACAACTATTCATTTAGGTGCATTTGCATAATTAATTTTCAATGTTACATTTTAAACTATTACAAGGCAATTGCTAGGATGTTCTAAATGGTTACTAGGGTGTTGCTAGGTGGTTGTTTAAGTGTTGTGTAGTGCTCATGTGGGTGATAGTGTCTATAAAAATAGTTACCTTGTAACTATTATGTCAGTGGCCTCATTCAGATATTCATTTTTTACTACATATGCAATGACATTCATACTGAACACACTATTATTTTGTGTTTTATAAGGTTTAATGGTTGTCATAAATCTTCAGTAAACATAAAGGTCTGTGAGGGTATTTACTGGCTGGTCTCATCTGTTCATATCATAAGTCAATATGTGCCCATAATCGTCTTTATGAACACAGATGGAGAATAAGAAAGATTTGGAGTCTATTTGAGTGTATGTCTACAAAACATTCTGTGCCTACCACATGTTCTGAGTTAACCTGTGTCTGTACGCTCATTCATAAAATTGTGTGATTGCTCCACACCCAGCAACAGCGGAAGAAATTATTACACCCCAAAACTTTCTGACCAACCAGTTTGTACCACTGGTACTTCAGTCACAGAGGACACAGTAATGGAATGGAAGAAGGTTAAAGGTGAAACCATTTGTCTCTCGTTTTTCAACATCTCTGCATGTGAATACAACCGCAGGCCCTTGAAAGCTCTCCTTGGGGTCTGCAGTTCTCCTTTGAGAATCCTTGTTCTCATTCTTAAACTCTCTCTCTCTCCCCTGCTGCTTTCATCCCCTCCTCCCTCTCCAGATCTCCAAGGAAAAGAAGGAGTGTGTTTTTCCTTCATCTGCGACCAGCTTAGTTTCAGTCTGTAACCTGGTGTCCACTCTTGCTTGTGATAAGCCCATTAGACGGGCACATTCAGTCATATTGACTCTGGACAGCAGAGAGAAGGCAGTGTTGAGGAGATGCACACACGCGCTCCAGGAAAGAGATTAAAGGCCAGTTTGGTTAAAGACTCTAAAAGACTCTCAATCTCATTTTGGAAGGGTTCGAGACGCACCATTTGCCAGGTCAGCCACATTCAACGCCAAAGAAGGAAAGTGTTTCTCAGTCTGTCACAGTAACAGACACGAGGAAGGCCAGATATCAGATTTTAATGTCAATTAAACGCCACAGCCACTCAATTCCCCTTCATTTTAGAGTGTTAGTTATTAACATAAATGAAGACCCGGGAATAACATCTACCCGTCTTCATCTCTGTCAGAGACACTGGACAAGATAAATTCAGCAGTTATAGATAACCATCACACAAAACCTCTCCCACATACTTCACCACCAAAAGAAAATAAAGACTTTTTATTTCTGGCAAATAAAAATATACCCTCATTTGCATAGCACCACCCCAGTGTAGGAGTGTAGGAACTGGTTTTTAAACCTTTCATGATAGATCTGTTGTGAGTTCTGAGATTGTTAATTGATGGTGTTTGCTTGTGCAGAAGCCACAAGTCAGTGTGATTTTCACAAATGATGTTTACAGGCAAGCTACACTGCTTCACTACCCACAATTCTGAAGAGCAACCCACCAATCAGACTTTCAGTTACCATGGAAACAGGAAATATGACAAGAGCCCTTGTCAGATTCACTACACTTTTAAACAGGTCTTGTCATACTATTTAGCGACGCATTTTATTCTTACTGTACAAAAACAATAAAAACTATTTCCTCAAAAATAGTACATAAAAACTATCCCTGTCACACTTGTGTCATTTTGTGATGGAATCTGGCTCAGCTTAGCAACCAGCACAGCTCAGCACTATGGCAGAAAGATTACCTATTAATTCCCTTAAACGCAGCGAGTGTGTGTGGTTCTGTGCCTGTGTGTACAGGCCATGGTCACAGTCACACTTCACTGACTGTCACTTTCAACAACAGCTGCCCTATACTCCTCCTGTTCACATCATAAAGAACATCAAATATTGGGCAATCATTACAAGCAATTAGTGCAGTGCTTCCCCACCATATGACTGAGCTCCAGTGATGTGTTCAACACTGATTGGCTGAATCGTAAAGAATCGTCAGGAGTGCCAGTAAAACCTTCAAGGTCAAAGAAGAAACGGTTGTTGTGTGTTTTAAAACCGTGTCTGAAAATGCAGATACTTCATTAAGTTTTCCATAAAGCGCCATGATATTTCATGAGCCTGGACTCATGAAGGTGATGAGTGTTCCACAAACCCATTTAAAAATATATTATTTTTGTAATTCTGTTTGCTGATGCTAATGTAACACACACTTCACCTAGTTTGACATTCACGGACTTCAAATAAAAATGCAAATTTGTTTAATGACACACTATTATTCTGATGTTTATCTACCTTTTGGTCACAAAAACAAGTTTTGGCGCCGGTTCTTTACAAACGCAACCTATTTAGCTGTGTGAACAGAAACTAGCGTGGTCATATGCAAATTTCCAGATTAAGTCAGTCAACCGCTGACACCAAACTGGTGATAAATATCTGTGATTCACTCCATGGGCTTTAGGTTTTAGTGAGATTGTACAGTAAATTCTTACTGTGCTTGTATTCTATTAGCAGGTGTAATGCATCTCTGCCAGCTTTTCTCAAGCTTGTTTCCTATTGGCTTATCTCTCTTGCATATATTAAGGACCAATCACACAAGCTCTGACATCAGTGATGTTAAACTCGATTGGTTGTTGTGTGCTTAATGCAGAACATGTACAAATGGGATTTGAGACTTTACAGCAAAGGGAAAGACATTGTGAGAATCACATTTTTGTTGATTCTTCATACAAATCTAAGTACTAGTTTATTGTAACCACTGACATTAAAAAATAACTGATATGCTGGGAGATGAGTCAGCAAATCTGTAAAAAAGTACAGTTACACTGTAGTTCAGTCACAATTGAAACTTCACATTTGCCTTCAGCGATCAAGCTTGTTTCTTCTTTTAAAGGATCTGGACAACAGCCAAAATAAAGTCATCACGCTTTTCCTTTAGGGAAAAAAAACAGTCATTTGTGGGTTGCTGGTGTTGCCTGGACGCGAGCCAGAGTAAAACCTAAGAGCTTCACACCGTATAACTTTTAGAGACACGGAGCCTTTAGCTTGGTAAATGAAGCCACTGCATGTGAACAGCAGGTGAGTCGTGCTGGTTTGAGAACAGGTGCACTCAGAACGGCTGATCTCAGTTAATATCGGCCCTATTAATCAGGGCCCTGCTGATGATAAGACTGACTTACTGCTCTTTGGCCTACAAAACTAAAATACCTGTCTGTTCAACAGCATTTGTTTTCTGATGTGCAGCATGACATATGAACTGGGTTCAGAAACACACTGTCAGGCAAACATCTGAACTTACATATACATCAGTCATTCACTTTTTTACATTTGACACATTTTAGAATAATAGTAAAGAGATCAAAGCTATGACTTCACTGAAGTAAGAGAGTGATCAAATATTAAAAGCAATCTTTTGAGCTTTTTGAAAGTCATTTTTGTCTAGATTACAGCTCTGGTCATTCTCTAAACAGCTTCATGAGATGGATTCTGGGATGCCTTTAAACACATAGACTGTATATGCTGCTTTCTCTTTCCAGCTTACCCATTTAAAAAAATGAAACAGTTATGTTTCCATTTATAATTGTCTACAAAACTAAAGTCAAACATTAAAACAATAGCCTTTAGCTTGAGGGGAGATCATAAATGAAGGAAACAGAAGTTTAGTCAAGTGTTTCCAAAGTACAGTTATCACGTACAGTACCAGATATTTCCTTTTCCTTCATAAAAAACACTGCATGTCTAATCTGAGATGTTACTGCCTGTGACAGAGAAGAATTCTGAAAGGTTACTTCTCACCTGTCCAGGTGAAGTGTGCTGCAGGTGCGAGCAGGTGGACTTCCTTCACTCTCCTCTCGTCTCTCAGATGTGCAGCTGACAGGGACAAACTCAAGGCCTGCTGGTCTACAGACTCAACACGCTGTAAAATGCAACAGGTCTCTCAATACAGGAGGGAGTTTTGGAGTGCTGCATTACTAACTCTAATGACTAATGCTGCTGGTGACAACCTCCTCGTGTGTGTGTGTGTGTGTGTACCTGATGTGGGTGTGCTCAAGACTTTGTGTAAGAGTGACTGAAGGAACGCTTGCTTCATTGACTTCAGCTCTCACTTTTATACACAGAGCTCATCGCTGCGTAAACATCGTCTCCTATTCCAGCCTGGAGGCTTTCGACATGCACGTCTGGTGCTGTGGACCACTACACCCCCCCAAAGCAGGAGCAGCTACTAGAGGAATTCCATGTTTAAATGTTTTATGCAGTTATAGCTCAAGATGCACATAAAATATAACTAAAATTATAACCCATGTAAAACACAAATACACACAATAACTATCTGATACAAACATTTTCAAATAGTTTAAGGGTTAATTTAACCAAAACTAAGTCATATTTCACTTCAATAACTACATATTAAAATGTTGTTTAAAGACAATTAAGCTTACCAATAACATGTTTTGCATTGACATTTTTATGACAATTAAATTCTGTTTGTTAGTTTCTTGTCATTTTCATTCTCAGAAGTGAATCTCATTAGAGAAGCTTTATTTTCTACCAAATACATTTCATGTCTTTAAGTGTTGGGGTGAACCTGGACCTGTTTATGAAAGATGTATTGCTATAACACTGAAAAATCACAAAAACAATAATCATCACACGCAGACTTTCAAAAAGAAGTTTGAAACTTTGACATGTTGCTGGCGTCTCGCTGTGTAACAAATCATTATGTAGAGCACAAGGTTAACATTTCTGTGTCTTTGAGTGAGTTGTGCTTGTGTCAGTGCGCTGATGATACGTCTGTAGGAACTCAGCGCTGTTTGCACAGTTAAACAGACACACCAAAGCAAACCCAACACACACACAAACACACACACTTCATACTGACTTGACTGAATAAAAAAAAGGGCGAGTGAGCGAGAGAAAGATTGTCACACTTCTATTTGATAGCTTCCAGTTTAGTGGAAGTAAACTCAAACTCTACATACAATCTATATATAGTCTTATACTGTTGATATCTTTTTGACACTGGACAGAAAGCAAGAAATAAAAATAACATTTTGTGAGATTTATGCTTAAAAAATAAATCTGCCGTGGGACAAGATCAAAATAATTTTTTGAAAACAAATCTGAATACCTAATCTTTTCATATAAATGTATTTTATTTTATGGATGGTTAAATCCATCTAACAGAAAACTGAGAGAATTATGACACTGTAAGCATATTTTTTCAGTCTATCTTTTTAAATACAATTATAAAATATAGTATTGCTGCCCAATATCACCCAAAATATTCTTAAAACAGTATTCTTAAAACAGTATAAAACTGGCTTGAATTGCGACTGTTACAATCAGAAAGTTGAGGAATGTCTCACGGCAAACGCAGGTTTTCTTCCACTCTGTCCGTTTCTGTTTGTCTAAAACTTTTCCCAGAGGGGGTTCATTTGCATGGCAGTTAGTTTGAGATGTGCTCTCTTCACCCTTGTCTCTGAAACAACATTCTCTTGTGCTACTTAACCATGTATGAACAGAAAGGTTACTGACACCAACAAAGGTGTCCGTTTGAGATGGTTTGGTTGAGCCATTTATCAGCAGGAGTTCATCTACAGCTCAGGTGATGCTTGATGCTTTTGGGCATAAAGTTTGTAGATAAAGATGTAGACCCAGAACAAGTAATGATGAAAACATCTGAACTGGAGAAACATTCTAAAAGAAGTGATGCTTTAGTGATGCCGAAGTCAATGAAATCAAGATGCACAGAATCTTCTCTGAGTGTCTGTGTTGTGGCATTTATTCCAGGCACAACACACATGATCTACAGACTTATACGAGCTTGTTTTTATTTTTTAATATTGCTGTTTTGTTTTATGTCTAGCCATGTTTACTGCTTATCATTAAAAAAACAAGACTGTTTCCTGATTCTGATGACTAGACAACTTTTATTCCCAAACACACACAAATAACAAAGCTGCGATAATGAAAGTATATTATAAAAGTATATTAACTGTACATTAAAGACTTTTTATGTTGTAACTTGGCAAATTATCATTATTAAAGCATATTAATAAAGCAAAGTGTAAGTGTAACTGTAAACTGGTTTTAAATATAAATATACCAATTACCTTTAGAATACAACATTTACACTAGTATAGCCTTGAGTGGTTCTAAGTTAAGGGTTAAATAAACCAAAAGCCTGTTGCCACAGATACATTAGTGAGTCACACACAAAATTAAGATCACATGAAAGAACGAGGCAGTGTGCAAAAATGATAAAACAATTCATACATTATACACGTGAAAACTTCAATGACATGTAATTTATTTTGGTATGTGTTTCCATAAACACATATTTTTAATTGTTCATAAACACACACATACACACACACACACACACACACACACATCGTGTACTGAATGTTTCCGTAAGCACGAACGTCAGTCAGACAACAGAAGCCGCTAGGAGGTAACCATAGCAACAGCAACCGCGCGAGCGCTTTTAATGAAAATCATGACATATCATCAACAAAATATCATACAACAATTATTTACTAACTGTACTCTTGACTTCTTAAATGTTGTTTGAAAACCCTTGAAACAACACTGAGTTGCACTGCATCATTTCACACTGTATCAGTCAGTTCACACGTACAGTCCTCTAAGATCAGCTACACACACACTGTACACTGTTTGAGAAAGACAGCAGTGAGGTCCAAACCCACATCATCATGTCAACAACATAACTGACTAATCACTGTATGACAGATTCAGAAGACTCTGGATTAACTCCTCAAATATAATGAATGAAATGTTTGCCCTTCAAAACTGCAAGACCAGATTACTTCAGCATACCACAAACTATTACACCCAGCTGTTTATACAATACACAATTTACCCTGCAGTGCCACGGAATCGCCAGGGAAACACTCATGTACGATGTCTTTGTTTTTGAAGGAAACGGTTCTTCTGAAAAATACTAGCACACATGTCCTCAAAAAGGTTAACACTTCCTTGTTTTCCTTGAGATGCCAGCACCATATAACTGGATTAGGTTATACAGGGAAATGACAAAAGTAATGGAAATATTAACCAGTCAAAATAAGCAACAGTGACTGCACACACTCTGTGCTCTTGGGTCCAGACGTGTATCATATTTTTCTATGGTCATTCTAAATAATTAATAACAGTTTTAACACTCTGAACCCAAACAAACGTTGCATCAGGAACAGAGTTCACTCATTTACTTCATCACTTAACCTCATGAAAGGTCTGTCTTCAAAGTTGTATTGTTGTAAAGTACTACTGTTAAAAATAAGCTAAAAAAACAAACAAATGGGATTTCCAATGACTTCCTCAGGCCCACTGTTGTGTTCTGTTGCTGAGATTAAATGCATTGGAATGCTTAAGGCTGTTTTACTTAAATCTGTGTTTTTATACAAAACGCCATCAGAGCTAATCAGCGTGACACCACAGAATTTGCCTGCCGCTACAAACCCTCACAGCCCACGAGTGTTTGTGGGTCCCAGCTGTCTAACAAGAGGAAATGTTTTGCATTTGTTAAAGGGATGATTTGTCAGGTGGGTTATACTATGATAGTGCCATGACAAGTTGCACAAGTAAACTGAGCAAATATTTGCCTAGATATAGTCTTCTCATTCCAGATCAACATAACCCAGATTAAACAGGTGCTATTCTTCCTGAAAGGTCACAGCACGTCAAAGTTTCCTTCTATTGTCCTGGAGTTCAGCTGTGATCAGGAAGAGACATGATCACAGCTTTGATCAAGTTACATTGTTACAAAGGTACATAGTTACAAAATATAACTGGCCTTCACAAGTGATATTTAATTGCACACATTCCGTATTAGTGTGGTACACACACACACACACACACACACACAGTCATAACATCCATACAAAAACAAACAAGAAGAACATTTGTTTCAGTGTTAATTTAATCATACAAATGTTCAATTATACATACAGGAAAAGGTGTTTGATATTCTCTCTCTTGCACTGTGCTATAATAAGACTCTATCGACACTCTCAGCTCAATCAGACGCCACGGTGCAGAAAAAGAAACACAGTAATGAATCACACGTCTCACATGAAGAAGCAACACACAGAAAAAGAGGAAAAGGTGATCACGTGTCTGCAGTGTTTCATGAGGGACATTTTACAAACTGCTCACAGAAGATTTCACTGATGGAGCTGTGGACAAGTGACCTGTCAGTCATTCTCTGTTGTTATGGCAACATGAAACTGTGACCAGCTTCAAAGTGTTTACGGCTTATAAGCTTGAACTATGAGTGCAACATCTGGAATGACCATCCCTTAAACACTGCACAGATCATACGCCATTCTTAAAACAATCTGAACACAGTGTTACTATCATATCGTTAATGACATCATCTTCAGAGCACATAAACACTTTCCCTCAGAGATGAGAAACTGACGAGAATCTCCTGACCTGCTACTTTAATGGGTCATGAGGGCATCAATCTCTTTTGCCTTCACGTAACAGAGATCAATCAGACCCGAGACTCATTTGCATACTGCTTTAGAGCATTATTAAACATATGTTCACACATGTTTATCCTCATCACATGACCCACCTTCTAATTTCATAAACGGACCAATAAAGAGAAACATAATAATTTTAACACCTGTTTCGTATGTTTTATAAAGAGTTTAAGCAATGCTCTAATACAGAAAACTGAGTAAAATGGCACATGGGCCGTTCAGATATATTTAGATATAAAGATCCAAAAAGCTTTCCATCATTACCACCAAACACAGAGGCACCATTTAAACAAAATAAATTCCACAAATCTTCTTTACGCATTCATATTTTATCTGGAGCATGAGCTCAAAATTGACATTCATCGATCATTCAAGCACATACAAATGAAAGGAACATTCCGGGTTAAATTAAAAGTTAAGCTCTACTAACAATAGCTGTGACACGTTCATGGCAGCTCACGTGGATCCAGAAATAAACGTACACCAGAAGCTTTTGAAGTAACGGTTGTACACTTGCCTCATAAACATTAAGTCAGTTTTATTCCCCATCAAATTAAGGTACGAATCAAAGCAGATGATGTTAATAGAGCTCAACATGTATTCAGCCCAGAACTTTCCTTTAACAGACATTGTCCCTCATTAAAACACCCTCAGGCTCATTTAAAACAGCGAAACATCATCTCAAGTCTAGATGAACGACACAAAAAGATGACGGAGAAAATGTATCAGTGATGTGCTCGTGGACTCCTAGGTCAGAATATAAGGGACCCAAAGCCACATGTTAACTATAATGTCTTGTGTCAGTGAGGGTGGAAACCAGCATCAGCGCTGGAACTCTGCAGAACAGATGTAAACAAATCTGATAACAGCAACAAGACAGTAAGAGCATTTCTGACAACAGCTCTGAGTTGTGTGATGTCAGGGCTGTTTCAGTGCACTTCTGTAATAAATGTGGCTAGCAGAGAATCATTGAAAAGCAATTACACCATGAAACCTCTAAGCAGACACATTGACCTTTTTACTTGAAACGATTGCGTTCATGAAGTCAAAGAACATTGATGTCATTTATAAAACTACTTAACAGACATCATTTCTGTGTTGATGGCTTTTGCGTGTGGCTAAAACACTTGCACGTCACACACACTCAGATAAATCCCACAAAACCTGTCAGCAACATGTTCAAGGCATTTCACCCCAAAATCAGAAAATCAAGACATTATGGTTTGCATTAAAAATAAAGCCCATTCCATGATTGTTTGTGCTTTGTGACATCATTTTCAAGCACAATGTTTTAAAGCATTTGTATACCATTATAGTATTCCCTGTACTGGCTTCAATTTATGCAGATTTAAACTGTATTTGCTTTTATCATAATGGTCATAAACATTCCAAAAAATGTGTCCCTAAACATTAGACTTATTTTTCTCAATGTAAAATTTCCTGTTTCTTTATTCTTTGATTTTGGGGTGAAACGTGACCTGGACATGGTTTCAGAAAAATCACTCATTCATTCATTCATTCATTTCTTCATTCATGAAATATCATCAGTCATAACATCACTCACACATCAGAATTTACTGCTGTGATGTGGTGATACAAATCACAGGTGGTGTTTCTTTTCAATATATCACTTTAGGTTTACTAGCACTCATCTAAATCTAGCATTCACACATGCGGAACTCAGGTGTTGCTTTGAATATTGATTTGGAGTCAAACCAATTTGTCCACTTTTAGCTGATGATGTAATGTGTTATTGGAAGGGAGGGTCACCGAGTCTTTAGAGTAAATCTGTTCCTCCTCTCACTGAACCCCAGAAAAGGGGAAACCCACAGTTCAGATGAACTACCGGCTGATGTCCGATTCTTAAGACTGTCCGAATGGGAAGGGTCCATTAATACCCTGAGAATGAAAAGAGAAAATCAGACACAAATCTCATGAAAAAGCACAACATCACGCTCAACAAGATATTTACATTCACTGAAGAAACATCAGAGCCGTTTGCTCATGCTAGTGGTGTTAGTCAGTACTAGATACTAGTCTTACTAGTCCCAGTTAAAAGAGAAAATCTCAACAAATGGTCCGGTCCAGTTCTGGTTTTGTTGGATGATTTGCAGTGTCATTTCTGTGTGTTACACATGCAGGATTTTAGACACAATAACCTGACCTAACCTTGCTTTGAAATTCAACCTAAAATGTGTTATACTGATATTATATTTTTGCTGTGAATTTGCTGCGGTATTTTCTCGTACAGGTGAATGAGATTCTGATGCAGCTCACAGGTTTGCATCTCCATCTTGTGGCTGAGAGGCAACGTGACCCCTCAGCAGCCTTCCACAGACACCGGACTGCCAATCATTCTGGAATCCTCCCAGAAACCACCACAAACAGCTCAAAACCAAACTCACAGTCACATACTTCCAAATAAACAAAAGCTCTCTTAATATCATTCAGCTGAAACACACTAAACTAGTTCTTTAGTTTTGAAATATTCAGTGCAAGCTCTTCACTAAATAGACAAGTTTTTATCTTCAGTGGCAAAACAGTGTCATAAACACTGTCATACACTGCAAATATTTACATGATATGTTTAATACAAATAAATGCATGTAATATTGCCATCCTTATACTGATGAACATAAATGTTACAGCATTCTACTTTGTGGTCATATATATTTATTGTGAAGAGAGAGATAATTTTAGCCACACTGCCCAGCCCTAAATGAACCGTGTGAGGAATGAGGAAAGGTGTAACCGAACACTGTGAATCATCACAATGTGTTTTTGTTGTGCTGTCAGAAACAGCACAGGAACAAACAGGTGACGCGCTGCTGGAAGATTTTTTTCCTTCAGAGACGTCTTGTGCGAGATATCACAGCAGACACCACACTCACGTTTTCTATGTAGATTTTTGGCATCAAAGAAAGATTTTGAGAGGGTTCCAAAAGATTCTGCAACTTTGTTTTCTGGTCTGAGTCTGGCACTGTATAAATCTTGCCTTGACTTGTTAACTTATAAAAAAAATATATATACAATAAAAGTTTTGTATAATGTTCACACACTGCTGACCATTATGTACAGAAGTTCTAATCGCTCATTTTTCTGACACAAAACTAACCTATGACAACCTATATCCCAGTAGGCACACAAGTCAACTGCTCGAAATATTCAAGCGGCACACGTACCTGGCTGTACGTCACTACTGATAAGTTGTTTTGGAGACCATTTGGTGTGATATTTACAGAGCTGTGATTGAGTCCATTTTGATCTTGCTGAATGGAGTCCAGAGGGGCCTCCCAGTGACCCCCAGGGTCTTTTAGATGATCCTGATTGGTGTCTGACTTGTTCTTCTGTGGTGAAGCGAAGGGGTTGAAGTCTCCCTCCAGGCTGCGGTGTGGCTGCGTGTTAAACTCTGTCTGGAAGGAAGATAACTGCTGTGTGACCCCCAGCAGCCCCCCCTCCTCCACACTCAATATCACCCAGATCACATCTGCACAGAATGAGGGGAGCACTATGATTAGAACACACCGTTTTCACAGTACACAATCTTTGTGTGAGATACTGTATCCCAGAATGCACAGGGCTGAACTTGACTTACATTTCTAGTGTGACACATGAACCAGAAGTTGTTTTATAATCAAGACTGACACCTTTTCTGTCAGGCTTTTTTTGCATCAATATTGTTGCAATAAAGTGCTTCTAAAGGTCAACACTGTCATAAGATTGTATTTCTAAAATGAGCTGCCACTTGCAATCATGCAGTGTAACGGAATCACTGCATACTGCACACTGCATACTGCTTCCTACTTCACATACACTTTTCCTGATCCAAACGAGCTTCTATAAAAACATCTAGCGTCTCACCTCCGAAGAAGAGTCCAGTGGCTGTACACATTCTCCACTGACCCTGATACATGCCCGGAACTGCTGGACTGCGCATCTGTACGCTTACATCAGCCATCTCCTGTGGCTCCAGAGATCGGACCATCACCATGTTCACATGACCGAACTGATCCCCTCCAACATACTTCAGAGACACACCCGGCGGCCATGACTCTGGACCTGTGGGGCCACAGACAGAACAAATATGAGGAGTTTGTCACAGCAGTTGAATCACAGCGGTAGATCCAGACACAACACTGCATGGATCAAGCAGAATGTTATTGATAGGTTGCTAAGTGGAAATGACTTTAAGAAATATACATGCTCCCACTGCAGTTAGTGAACCAAACAAATATTACACTCAACTAATCTGACACAACCATAAACATTTGCCTTTTTCACAGCACTCCTCATATGTGAATGAGCATAACACAAGCACACACCTGTGTTCTGTATCCTCCATGTTTTTGTGAACTGTGTGTCCGGAGGGACCGACTCTCCTTCTCCAATCGTCACATCTTCTACAAAAGACATCAACGGCGTGTTGATGTTCGGACTCTCAAAGTCATAATATGCACCAATAGCTGCTTGAAGGTTCCTGGTGAAAAAAAGAAGATTAAGCAATGTAGATCAACCAGTGCAAAGCATGTTGTGATTACAAACCTTATTAACATAACAGAGGTGATCAGCTGACTTACCAGAGATGGTGTCTACCCCTTGTGTCTGTCTTAAACTACCAACAATCTTCACTAATACACGTTACAAAGAACCATGTTTTTATATGTGGTACTAAAGTTTTATTGACTATTGCATGATCACACTAAATCATTAATCACTGTTACAATTACTGTTTTTTTGCCTAAGAATACCATTGAACTAATATATGCGTCAAGAAAAATGGCATATACGTCCAAAATGTCAATATGTCAAATATACACTCAAAAATAATATGTCAACCTGGAAAAAAACTGAGATGCGCTCAATAAAAAATATGATCCAATAACACATCAAATGAACTGGCCAGAGAGTAACGCGTGTTCAAAACAAACGAAGAGAGAGACAAACTTGTGTTCGCCTGTGAAGAGCTAAGGTGAAAGTACGCTCACGCATTACATAACTGTGAGCAGAAACTTTACAGCCTTCTCTGTCAATCAACACAAAGTTAGTACAAACACAGAGAAAGCTACATAATGACAGTGTTATTTATCTTACCTGAAACCAATATCTCACAAGCACCATGAAAAACAATCTGACTGGAAAGTCGTGACTGAACGTCTGTTCTCAAACCCTGGTGAGCTCCATAGTTAGGCAGCACTTTTGTGACATGACGCGCTTTGGAAACAGCATTTTCGTGCCCAATAAGAATAAACTGCAATCTGGGCCATCACAGACACGTACCGAGTCACCTCTGTCGACTCGAAAACAGCTTATGATGCCCATATATGCTGTCTATGTAGGGAGCGCAGCAGGATCTGGGACACAGTCCATGTAGTGGCCAGCTGCTAATACGAACAAGCTAACTGTTTGTCAACTGACAGAAATAAAACAAACCAAGTTATTTAGGAAGCAAATTACCCAAAACGTCTTTTTAAAAGCCTGTTTATCTAAAAAAATACTTTTGTTGTTCATATTTAGTGACACTCGCAAATGTGTTGCCTTCATTAACAGACAGTTAGCAGTTAGCTTGTTGTCTGTTTCGCTTCAGTTTAATTTAAACTCGTCTCGGCATGACAGCTGTCATTTCAATGCTATTTAATGCTAAGAGACATTAAAAATGTGAAAATCGCACAATGAAACTCTTTATGTTGACACACCGACCAGCACCCCCAGTAGGCCGCCTTCCAGTCCTCGGACTCACCAGTTGGTCATGTCGAGGAAGAAGGCGCAGCCAGCCGGGTTGAGCTGGAAGCCCAGCAGTCTCTGGAACTCCGAGATGAGGACATCTTTATCCGTGGTGCCCATGCAGCTGAATTTTTGCATGAGCTCCGGATCCAGGTCTATGTCCATGCCCTCCATGAGCATGCGGCTGTCCCGGGGCAGCAACGGGGGGATAAGTTTTAATTGAGTCCGAGGCCTTCTCCAGTCATAACAAGCGACCCGATAACAAGCTCAGTACGCATGGCTGCGGGCAGGGCGTGACGTCATGTGTGACGTCACCGTGGTGCGGGGCGACGTCAGCTGTTGCTATTCGAGTGTGTCATAATAATCCCTCACATTCATTACACACCGCGGTATCGTTGTACAGTGGGAGGATCAGATGACAGTACATGCTGCATTGACATATACCAACGTATTACATGACTACTAAATTCATTTCCCGTGGTGCATGCCATAAAAAGTACTGTTTAATTACTATTTAGTGATGTAGGAGTACCATGGTACATTGCTACATACTGCTACATAGAACACGGATTTGTGAGTGTTAGCTCAGCTGCACTAAAGTCGTCAGAATAAACATGAATTTGAGACGCAGTCATCCATGAATCTGGCCAATTGTAAAGTAGCTGTGTCGTCATCAGCAGCAGCGCTCGTGCCGGCGCGGCGGAGGAGCTGCTGCAGCTGTTCTGTGTCTCTCGAGCACTCACACAAACAGCCAAACTCTTCACAGCTTCACCTTATTACATTACTCAGACACCCAGTCAGCTCAAACCTTTTTACAAATATGCTGGCGAAGTCATGTAATAGGAATAAATACGCTATTTGTAATACAGTTCAAATGTGACGGTGTTTCTGAAGAAGAGTTTCTCGAAGAATTTGTGTTTACACTATTTAGC
>JAZGTJ010010959.1:0-17470 GCA_036877575.1 Botia almorhae
TGTTAGCGGTACTCACATTAGCTGTAGTAGCCGTAACGACCTGAACTGGATCAGCTGGGCTGATTTTGGCTCCTTGGAAAGCCCTTACCAGTTCCTCGGTCAATGTGGTTAGCCGTGTAAGTTGCTGCTCCTGGCGTGTGAGACGCGCTGACTGAAAAGCGATCTCAGAAGACATTTGTGCCATGGCTGCTGGATCCTGATTTGGCGAAGTCTTCTGTAACAATGGGTCAGAGACAGTCGGATCCATTTGCAGTAATTTTAATAAAGGATAAAGACAAACTCACAAAACTTAAACAGGCGATTGGCAGGGGCAGGCAGCATATAATCAAAGACAATAAACAGGCAATGGGTCGAGGCAGGCAGAGTTCGTTCACAAGATCAATACACAAACAAAATCCAAAGGGGCAGGCAGCAATAATCAGTAATCCAAAAAACGAGCAAGGTCAATACACAAAAGGCAGAAACATCACAAAAGAGAAACGCTTAGTAATGTCACCGGAGCAAACAAGACTTTGCAACGAGTTCACGATATTGTCCAGTTTATATAGGTAGAGTTAATGATGATGATGATGAACAGGTGGTACTTCCGGGTTAGTTCAGCAATGGGTGGTTATGGGAAATGTAGTCCATAGCGGTTAATATTCGGGAGATGGCTCTCGCTGTGTATGCGCCAGAGAGGAGGCTGAAGCCTTTACCGTAACAATTACATCTACATTATATCTTAATAATGAAAATAATAAAAAAATTACCTTTGAAGCCTAGGCTGTCAAGCTGCCATCTCTTGCAAAACTGTCCATCAGTGCCATCTCAGTCACTAAAATGAAATTTCAGATTAAGTAAATTACAATGATTGGACAAACTTCCACAGAGCATATGTGTGTGTATATATGTATATGTGTGTGTTAAACCTTACGGTTAGCTAGTCAACTCACCTCACAACTGTGTTTGTTTACCTAAATCTCTAAACTGAAGGGCAGAATCGCACTGTTAACAAACATGAAATGTGGAGTTTGGAGGAGTTGAAACAGGTTCTGGGCAGTCAGCTAGTGTTTTTAGATGAATGGCAAACTAAAGCAGAAGTGACCAGGGAGACAGGAAGAAAGGTGCTAGGTGTGTCATATGGAAGGAGGAAAGAAGATAAGGAGACTTGGTGGTGGAATGAGGAAGATCAGGATAGTATACAGAGGAAGAGGTTAGCCAAGAAGAAGTGGGACATGGAAAAGACTGAGGAAAGTAGACAGGAATACAAGGATTTGCGGCACAGAGTGAAAAGGGAAGTGGCTAAGGCCAAGCAGAAGGCATATGATGCACTAGGTTAGACACTAGAGGAGGAGAAAAGGACTTGTACAGGATAGCAAGGCAGGGATCAAGATGGGCAGGATGTGCAGCAGGTTAGGGTTATTAAGGATCGAGAGTGTTAAGGTGCTCACAAGTGAGGAGAGTGTACAGACAAGATGGAAGGAGTACTTTGAAGTGTTGATGAATGAGGAAAATGAGAGGGAGAAAAGGGTAGAAGAGGTAAACAATGTGGAGCAAGAAGTTCAAAAGATTAGTACAAACGAAGTTAGGATGGCTTTGAAGAGTTAAAACACCAACAATCAGTTAAAACACCATACCTCAAGGCTCATAACATTACACAACCAGAGATTACTGCATGCAATGTTAGCTAATGTTACACTTGTAACATAATGAATTTAAATCATACCACTATGTTAAATTCACGAAGATTCACAACATAATTTGGCCACCCAGATACACAGTGTTCATACAAGTCCCAGCAACTTGTTAAAATGGGTCTTTATGCTTAATCGATGTATTTTATCTTACATTAGTGGTCGTTTAAGCAGTGAATATTGCACATCACAGATGCGCTTATTTACCGGTACAATTATAAAGCTTTTAACAGTTTTTATTATTATTGATAAAATGATGCTGGTTCTGACAGAAACATTACAGAAAACACACAGACACTGTCACCGTTTCGCTTCTTCTGAAGTTCTTGAATCAGACATTTTCCTCACAAAACTCTGTGTGTGTGTGAATTTCTTGCCGGATTCTGCATGTGAGGCACTAACAGACAGAACACACAGCGTGTTGTTTTAACATATGCTATACATTATTAAATGATTGACAACGAAAAAAAATGTAGAAATACCGGTAAATATTTGTATTAACTTACTTTAAAAGTAACTTTAACATCAGGTCTGAAGGCAAGTGAAGAATCCAGAAAGTTCAGCGAAGAATGAACTATTTTCACCAAGTAACTGGGTCAGAATAACCCAGCAAAGTGTTTACTGTATCCCAAACAACCCAGAATTATGACCCACCACATTTAACCCAACAATGTGGTTACAGAAACAACCCAGCGTTTTTTTGAGTGTACAACCATGACTGACACTTAACATACAGGCCACCAGGGTACCATACAGACTATAAAGAATTTTTTTTATGAAAAAGATGCATTGGTGTTGGCTTTCAAAGACATTTTGAACTCTATCAATGTCTTATAACACATGTAAAGGACCCACTTATTGTTGTAATCATACTTTAGATTTAGTACTGTCCTATGGTCAGTGGTGGTTCTACATTGAATTGCTCCCCGGGCGAGACTCCCTCCCGGCGCCCCCCGACAACTGACTCCAAATAACTCTGAAAACCTTGATACCACAACAGATAGAGTTAACTTTCTCTTCTCTTACACTTTAGACAAAGTTGTTCCTCTACGGTATACAGAGCATACCCACATCTTTAAAAGAGCAGCCCAGAAAATGGATGGTAACTGGAAGTGAACAAAACTGGAGGTATTCCGTACAGCATGGAAGGAGAGTGTTTCAAATTATAGAAAGACCTTAAAAAGCTCCAGATCAGCCTACTTTGCAAATCATTTAGAAGAAAATAAACACAACCCTAGATATTTGACACAGTGGCTAAATTAACCAAAGATAAAGAATCATCTGCTTTTGACAGCTGTCTATATTATAAACAACATGTATGCTAGATCCTATACCTACCAGGTTGCTGAAAGAAATGCTTCCTGAAATGATAGATCCTCTACATAGGATATGTCCCAAAACCTTAAAAACGGGCTTTTATAAGAGCCTTATTAAAAAACACAGCACAGCATTTGACAATATTGACCACTGCATGCTTTAAAATAGGCCTAAAAATTGGAACAGCACTGGGATGGTTTAAATCATATTTATCTGACCGATTCCAGTTTGATTGAAATGGTGTCATACCGATCACACGTTCAGTATGGAGTACCGCAGCTTGGGACTCTACTTTTCACCCTGTACATGCTACCTCTGGGAGTAATTATTAAGAGACAAAGTTAGTTTTCATTTTTATGCTGATGATACTCTGCTGTACATTTCTTCTATACCCAACAAGTAATAAATTCACCAAACTAACAAAATGCATAGTTGATATCAAAACTTGGATGATTGGCAACTTTCTACCACTAAATTCAGACAAAAAAGAAGTTTTACTTATTAGACCAAAATCTTCCACACAAAACAACCTAGGACAGTATTTCACACTTGATGGATGCTCTAAAAAATGCCTGCCTCATTAGCCAGGTGTCAGATTTATGTACTTTTTAGTTGTCTTGGTTCAGTTTGTTTCTGTCTTTTGTTTTGGTTCCTGTTTGTCTTTATTTGGTCTCTCCCGTCTGACCAGGTGTGTGAGCTGGCATTAGAGAACGCAGCGGTGGACAAAATTGTGGAGTATGAGGGTATTACGGAGGACCCCGCCCACGGCACCACCACTGAGGGTGAGTTTATTCTGGACTCGGGATATTTAATAGACTTTCACTCTGAGATTCCCATTCCCCTTGTTGCACATGAACTGTCAGTTTGGGAAAAAAATCCCACCCAACCTCCCGCCTCCTCACATTTCTTTGTTTCCTCCCACATCTCTCATCTCGCCGGAGCCCCTCAGCCTCTCGGCTTACCCTCAGCCTCTCGGCTTACCCTCAGCCTGCAATCTGTGTCATGGGTTCGTTGCAGGTCTGTACGTCTCCTGCTCCATCTACGCCAAGGCTGGAGGATCCCTCGCCTCCGCTGCCTACCTCCAACACCCAGACTCCTCCCACTCCCTATGATCCTGCAGCTCCACCTGGTCTTCCAGCTCCCTCGTCTCCACCATTGCCCATCTGTCCACAAATCTCCTCCCTGGCTTCTCCCACTGTCATCACCCTGGTCTCCTACCCTGGTCTTCTGTACTTTTTAGTCTTGGTTCAGTTTGTTACTGTCTTTTTTGTTTTGGTTTAGTTCCTGTTTTTCCTTAATTGGGCATGTTTTGCTCCTGTTCTTGTTTAGTCATTAATTGTCGTCACCTGTTTGCCCCTCGTTATCTGCCCTATTAAAGTTATCTTTCCAGTTCAGTTAGTTGTCGGTTATTTTGTGTTTGTGTACTTTTACTATGTCGAGTCAAGTTCCTGTCTTTGGTTTGTGGATTATAATAAAGACTTTTGTTTGGATATTCCTTGTTCCGTGTTCCTCAGCCCCGCGAAACGTTACACCAAGAATCATTGTGTCATTTTTGATAGTAATTTGTCCTTTGAAAACCACATTTCCAATATTTGCAATATTGCATTTTGTCATTTTAAAAAATATATCAAAACTATGACACATGCTTTCTAAGTCAGACACCAAAAAAATAAATCATGCATTTATGACATCAAGACTTGATTACTGCAATACCCTACTTGATGGCTGTCCTGCAGAGTTAATACAAAAACTCCAACTGGTTCATAAGCAGGTTCAGGGCAATGCAGGTTCAGGGCAATGAAGGTTCAGGTTCAGGGCAAAGGCCCTGAATAGCTTCTCAGTACCTAAGCAAGCTCCTCTCTTATTACAGTCCTTCCTGTTCACTGTGATCTGAAAATAATTAAAATTGATAATACCCAGAATTTCAAAAACAAGCTAGTGGTAGATCCTTTTCGTATCTGGCACCCAACTCTGGAACAGTATTCTCAGTACTGCTTGGGAGGCAGATACACTATGTCAGTTTAAATCCAGATTAAAGACCCACCTCTTTATTCTAGCCTACACATAGTCCTATGGATTTATTACTCAAATCCCTTAAGGGATTATTAGGCTGCATTAATTAGATAAACCGGAATCGGGGACACTTCCTATAAGAACAGATGTACTGGCTCAACATTTCCCCAAGGTCCTGTAGTTAGCTGGATCCGAACATTGGGACCAGATGGTGGATTATAAAATGGTACGACCTCCGAGACAGATCACCAGGATTTGATAGATTTCTTTAGTAAACTTACCATTATATTCATACCTCCCACCTAGGTAGTTTCTATATTTTGTTCCCTGCTTATTCACAGCAGTGTGATGTTATAGCTGCATTTAGTAACATTATTCTTCTATCGCCATTTTTGTTGGTAACATTTCTCAGTGCCTGACCCGAAAGTTTCAGTGCCTGACATATTGTCAGACCCGACAGTTACTGGGAGACTGCTGACATATAACTTAGCTTAGAGGGGTTTACAGTCCAAAAGACTCCTCTATTTTGTTATTTAATTGTCTTCAATTCTCCTTCATTCTATAATCTTCAGGTATTTTTCTTGTATATGTTTTATGTATGCATTTTACTTTTGTGTGTTGTGTGTATTTCATGGTACACGCAACACACAAATCCCTTATACCCCTGTCTCATAAGATGTTATCTTTCTAAATCACGGGTTTGAGAGTAATGCAATTTCAATTCTCTGTACGTCCTGTACATGTGGCAGAATTGACAATAAAGTTGACTTTGACTTTGATATGCCATCTCCATGTAAGATGGAACGGTATATCTTGCTTAATGATTTTGTAGTTTTATCGGTTCAGTCAACCCTTTACTACCCGATTATAAATCTAGTATGCTCAATTAGTCTTATTAATAGACATCTCACACATATTATTTGCAATATTACCATGTATTCTTTGTTGAACATCTGACATTTGTTCTGTGTTTCATTATTATTCTTTTTGTATCATTTGTAAAGCTGCTTTGAAACAATGTAACATTGTGTAAAGCACTATATAAATAAAATTTTATTGAAGGCCCGTTTGTTCTATATATAACCATATTGCTGGGTTAAATGTGCTGGGTCATAATTCTGGGTTGTTAGGATTACAGTAAACACTTTGCTGGGTTGTTCATGCTGGGTCAATGGGTTTTGAGGGGGTTATTCACACTTGAGCATCTGGTTGGGTTATTCTGACCCAGTTACTGGGTCAAAATTGTTCATTCTTTCCTGAATTCCTTACTTGCTTAAGACTTGACGTTTAAGTTAATAAAAATATTTACCTGTATTTCTACATTTATTTTTATCATTGTCAATCATTCAATAATTCATTGCGTATGTAAAAGTTATAAAACGTGTTCCACATATCTTTTGTAATATTTCTGTCAGAACCTGTCAGGATCCTGGCTTCTGTCTAGTTTTAAGATCGCATTTTGCCAGGATCCTGACTCTGTCTTATGTGTCAGAGCGCGGGCTTAGACTCCGACTCATTCCGCATTGTTCTAGTTTCGATTTGAGTCGGAGTTTAAACTCGCGCTCTGGGTGTGCGTTTCGTGTGGAAGCACATGGCTTTTGAATATTCATCAGCCATGTGCTCTCCGGTCTTGCGTCATCACCCCGCCTCCTTGTTCCCTCATTTTGGTTAATGTCTCGCACCTGTTGTTTTCATTTACCCTGTGTATTTAATGCCCTCGTGTTTGCTGTCTGGTGCCGGTTCGTGTTGTGGCATTCTGTTGGTTTCCTTGCTCGACTCATTCAGCAGTCCTTACTGGATCGTGTGTGCTCGCTAGAGCTTCTGTCTTTGTTGCTTGTTTCGTCGTTTAGTGTTTACCACAGCCCGTCGAGTCCTTGTCTCTTGTTTGTTCGAACTTGCCCACTAAACATTAGACGTCTGACGGACATGCGGATTATGTCTATATTGCGTCCGTCGGTCCAAGACCGATTCTGCACGTCTAAAGGACGTGCAAACGAGGTCCGCTATTTGGACGTCTAACCAAGATCCAGTTTGGACGTCAATATGCAGTTCAACATTTGAACGCCGGACTACGTAACTTTTTTGGACGTCTAAAACATGTGCAGGTAATTGACATTAATGAATGTAATATTTATTGAGAAACATCAACATTGTTATCAACATGGTTAATGAATATCAATGTAGGTTATTTGTGATTAAACATTATTTGTTATTTAATTATTTATTGAGAACATGTTTTACATTTTACTGCTTTTTCTCTTATTTACTTGTTTATTTGTATTGTCTCTGGACCGGTTTGTGTCATATCGTCTCCGATTGTGTTTAACATGTTATCAAGGCAAATACAAAACTGTAGGTCAGAAATTAAGCATTCTAATTTTTGATTTAGCCAAACGCTAACATTGCAGTGGTGGAGCTTGCGTTTGATAGGCTGCACGTCATCATTGAGCTGAAGGTGATAAAGGTTACCTCTGCCGCAGTTGCACAACTCAGTCCTTTATCCCCTGTAAATGTCGCCAGTGATAATTGAGAAGCTGCTTTTGATATTAGTAAACATATCGCTCTAGTGCCTTACTTCAGAGAAACTAAGGTGGACACTTTATTGCTTTTGAGCATATAGCGCCTGCACTTCGTTGGACGAACGAGTTATGGCCTCTTTTATTACATTGTAAGCTTATCGGGAAAGCCCAAGAGATTAGACACACTAGTTTAGGAGAAAGTGCCACCCGCTGTACGTTTTGTTTTTCCCCTTAATTAGAATAGTTTAGTTAGGGCGTTGTTACACCGAAGACCTTTTTTTCTCCACTTTTTTGGTAGTTAGCTTAGATTACAAATATTAGCTAGCTGTGTTTTTGTTTTTATTTGGCACCTCTGATGCTCCCTCTTCCCACCTTCTTTCTTTTTGTTTTGTTAATGTTTTGTTGTTTATCCTTTGTAAACACTGTAAATATATATTTCCCCATTTATCCCTAGTCTTGCCAACTCTAAAAACTTAAAGGATGTAACAATAGACAATGCAACAAAAATCTTTAATAGATAAAATTCTTAAAATAATTATAAACATGTATGATTTCAATTTGCATACGTTTTAAGAGGTTGGGGAAAAAATTCAAAACAATCCTACATACCTGAACACTTGTGCAGCAACCATCCTCCACAGATTTTTGCCAGTTTCGGATATGTTTTAACAAGCACCTCTGATAGCTTAATTATTAAAGGCAGAGTAAAACAGAATAAGGAAATTCACCCAACACAAAAAACAAGAAAAATCACACAAATAAACAAGAAAAATAACATTATTAATCTTACCTCTAAATGAGTCATGTTTTCAGTTATAGTTAATGATCTGCAATTCTGCCTCTCCTTTCAGCGTTGTTTATATTGTTAGTCAAGTAGGAAAAAAAACATAAAGCTTTTCTCTGGCCGTTTATATGGTCCAAAATGCTTTTTACCCCTTACTTCCTTTCCGAAAAATCCAGGAAATGACCTCAAAATGATTTCATTTTTATTTTTGAGCCACTTTAGTAGGCTTATCTCATCACGCTGCAGTGATGACCTCCTATACAACTGTATTCTTAAGCACCTACATGTAACGTTACTCTGAGAGCTAATCTTCCTTACTATAGTTAACCTATCCCTGTAGTATTTCTCTTTTCTGTTATTAGTGATAACTAACCCTTAAACATGTCCGAATTTGGAAGAAAAAAAAGAATTTACCTTAAACGATGAGTGAACGCTTGGCTGCTGATCCGGCATTTTGGCCCAGTGGTTTAAAACGGTGACGGGCGCATGCGCACTTCACGGAATTGATTGATCTTCCCTCGGATAGTAATGCCTGTGAGCGTGATGACATTTTTGACAGTCGTTTCGCACACCGCACTTCGTAGTCGTAATTTGCATGTCGTGCGTGTAACAGAGCAGTTGTAAAAACAAGCGTTGTGTCTGTAAACTGTAATAGTCGTACATTGTCAAAGTTGTACTCTAAAAAACACAAAATATCTCGGATCAGTAAACTGTCGTGGCCGTAGATTTTGGAATCCAACTCTGACAAAAAACATAATTACATACAATAGTTTTAAATTATGCACGAGTAAATTAAAATTACACAGAGATGCTTTGAATTACGTACAATTATTTTTGACAATTATTTTATTCCATAATATTTGCATGTGATGTGATGGTATGATGGAAAAATCATGCTTTTTTAAAAAGCATATTTTTATAGTTTTATATTTTTAACAGAGAGTAATTAGCTTCATAGTCTAACATAACATAGGAAGAGTACCTTATGTTATATACCCAGTAAGCAAATTTCCTTTGGCACGTATCTGGCCCAAACCTACAGCTAAAGTGTGGCCCCAGATTAGTTTTTGTTCGCCGGGCCAAAATTGGCCCAATATGTTTTTTAGCCAGAACTGAACCAAACCAGAGCCAAAACTCCGCCTATCATGAGCCAGGTAATACATTTTTATGTGGCCCATATATGGGCCTTATATTTCATTTTAGTAAGGCTGAGTTCTGTTAAGACCTCACTGCCCTAATGTGGCCCACATGCGGCTGACTGTATATGTAAAATTCGTATTAACTAAAGAGTAAATCACACGCTCAACAACAAAAATGTAAATAAAATCATTTATTTCCATCAGTGCAGGTTAAATGCACTTAAACGTTCTTATAAATAAACCTAAACCTAAGTAAACCGCACCTACAGTGAAGTTATTATCAGTAGTACAAACTGAAAGGTAGACCTGCAGGATTACACTAAAAATCAAAATGCTCAACAGTGTGGGGTAACCAAATACATGTAATCTGGATTATATAATCAAGTTGTTACATTTCTGCATTAACCCGAATTGCGTGGTTATTGGAATCTGTCGGAAGGCTACGCAAACACCACATTCAACAAAGTAAAATGATCCAACCCAACACTTTTCTTAATGAAACAAATAACTAAACATATAATAACTACAAATGCTGACACGTAATCATGAATATTTAAATAAAATTACTTAAAAATGCCAAAATATCACTTACCTGAAGCACTTGTTTGACAGAAAATCTGTGAGTGAATTGCCGCTTTTCAGAATTGGTGCGGTCGTCGTAGCAACCGAGGTGTGGCCTGCCGGACATCAGCCAGACTTGATGTGTTTTCCGAGTGTAATCCAAATGTTAGCCAGAAGTCAATGTTTACCAATGTCAGCCATAGCTAAACTGTACTTGGTTCTAATGTGTTTGTTGTTATCTGGACCATATAGCTCAAAAGGAGCTGTGAACCAAGCAATACTTGACCACAAAATTCTAAATTTATGGCAAAACATATATGGTAACAATCTGGCACATATCTGTTCAGTCATGCCATATCTAAGCCATATGTGCCAGCTATTGGCCACATTTGGCCCAAAAGTTCTTGCTATCTGGGTACCCATATATTATATTACCCATTACAGAACGCAGACAATGGCCAGAAGTGTGGTATGATCCATTGGGCCATTGCTGGATTCTGAAACAGCAAATGGTATCCTGGATTGTGTGTCTGAATTTCTGGATGCTTTGGAAACAATGCCTCAACAAGAGAATATGCTCCAAATAGCCAGTGCTACTTACTGCCCAAAGTGCTGTGCTAATTACCTAATGTCCATCAGAAGAAGGATAGTACTCTTTAATTGGGTATTTTCAAAACATTCTGATGTTCAAAATTTGGCAAATACATTTGAATTTATGTTCAATTATATCTGAACTTTTTTTTAAATGGTAATGTTGAAAAGTTTACAAACAACTTTGTTGACCTCTGTTGTAATATTGTGTTAAAACATTTATCAAACACTTTATAACTTTAAAGCAACTAATAGTTAACCATATTATCAAATTAATTAGATTTTTTCAAATCCAAGGTACGCTTTGAGTGCTGTATTGAGCATGTCACATAGTTCCTCTTTCTCTTCGATGCCTTTAGGTAAAAACAGGACCATGTCACATGTGGATGCAAATAGAAGTTTGTGGTTTTCTTTTGTATAGAAATCAATTCTTGGTTGTCCTTTGGAATCCCAATGGGGGAATACTGTCTGCTCCAGTAACAAATGTCAAGATCTTCTCCAAGGTTATTGTGGATTGGTTTTCTGAAAGAGGAAAAATGCTGTAACTATTTTGGTATAACAAAAACAAATACATAAGCCTGTTGCACCTAGTAGTAATTATACAACTGTTCCAAGAGTGGTGATATGTACTCTAACAGCACTAGAAAGTTTTACTGTCTGAATCACTGCTTGACCCAGACATAAGGTATTCGACATTAGTCATCTTAAAAGCTACCATGATAATGGCATAGTCTGTTTCATAGTCCTGTCATTTTACCCTGCATTTTATTCAGGAATACCTCCCAGCAGAAGATTGTGTTTCCTTTCAGTCAGTCACATTCAACATTACGTCAACGGACTGACATATTTGGTCTTGCTTGAGAACCCTATCACCTTTGAGTAGAAAAAAAATGTGCGCCAATGAGCATCGGCCTGAGAGGAAAGAGCCAACAAGCATTGGGCAAGAGAGCTGCGCGCCGGGTCACGCCTACCCGGAAGAAGGTGTATAAAGCCGGCCGCCGCTCACTTTCATTCAGATTTTACTTCGGAGCAGAGTGTGTGCGCATCGCATTCAGGTTCAGCGGCATCCAGTCCACCCCTGTTGTGGCCAGCGATGCTGCGGTCCTGTGAGCAGAGATTGCGGACGGTCCTCCCGGCGAAGGACGCAATAGAGCCTGTCCCTCCAGCTGAGATAAAGTCTGGGTTATACAGCCCGTACTTCATCATGCCCAATAAAGGAGGTAGGCTGGGGCCAATCTTGGACATGCGTGTATTGAATCGGTCCCTGCACAAGCTACCCTTTAAGATGCTCACGCAGAAGCACATTCTCTCATGCGTTCGCGCCAATGATTAGTTCACAGCGGTCAACCTGAAGGACGCGTATTTCCACGTACCGATTCTGCCCCGACACAGGGGATCGGCGTACCAGTACAAGGTCCTCCCCTTCGGACTGTCCCTGTTGCCCCGCGTCTTTACCAAAGTCACTGAGGCCACCCTTGCCCCACTACGGGAAGTGAGCATTCACATCCCCATCTCGATGACTGTCTCATTCTGGCCCACTCACAAGAGCAGTTCTGCGAACACAGGGACTTGGTGCTCCGGCACCTCAGCCACCTGGGGCTTTAGGTCAACTGGAAAAAGAGCAAGCTCTCCCCAACACAGAGCATCTCTTTTCTTGGTATGGAGCTGGACTCGGTCACTATGGTGGCGCACCTCTCCAAAGAGCATGCGCAGTCACTGCTGCGTTGCCTGAACAAGTTTAGCACCAAGACTGTGGTCCCACTGAAACTCTTTCAGAGGCTCCTGGGGCACATGGCATCTGTGGCTGCGGTCACTCCGCTTGGTCTGATGCATATGAGACCACTGCAGCACGCCGCGGCACACACCGGGTGACTATCACACCGTCAGGCCGCCAAACCTCCAGCCCTTGGTTGGACCTTGCCTTTCTATGGGCCGGGGTGCCCTTAGAACAAGTGTCCAGGCATGTTGTTGTGACAACAGATGCCTCCAAGACTGGCTGGGGTGCCGTATGTCACAGGCAGACAGCTTCGGGCTCCTGGACAGGATCTCAGCCCCCTCAGGCACATCAATTGCCTTGAGTTGATGGCAGTGCTTGTGGCTCTGCGCCGGTTTCTTCCGTTGCTGCAGGGCAGGCATGTGTTAGTCCGTACGGACAACACAGCGACTGTGGCGTATATCAACCGCCAAAGTGGGTTGCGCTTACATCGCATGTCTCAACTCACTCAAATCTCCTCCTCTGGAGTCAGCGGCGACTCTGGTCGCTTCGCGCCACCTACATTCCAGGCGAGCTCAACCGTGCTGCCGATTTGCTCTCACGGCAGGTGTTGGGCCCAGGGGAGTGGCGACTCCATCCCCAGGCGGTCCAGCTGATCTGGAATCGATTCGGGGAGGCACAGGTGGTCCTGTTTTGTTCTTGTGAGTCCTCCCACTACCCGTTATTTTATTCCCTGTCCGAGGCAACCCTCAGGACAGATGCGTTGGCACACAGCTGGCCCCAGGGCCTACACAAATACTCGTTTCCCCCAGTGAGCCTTCTTGCACAGCAAGACAGAACCAGGTCTTGCTGGTTGTGCCATTCTGGCCCACCCGGACCTGGTTCTCGGACTTGCCGCTCCTGGCGACAACCCCTTCCTGGAAGATTTCCCTGGGGAAGGATCTTATTTCTCAAGAACGGGGCAGTATCTGGCACCCGTGCCCCGATCTTTGGAACCTCCATGTGTGGTTTGTGGACGTGGAGACCCTGATTGACCTGCCCCCGGGTATGGTGGATACTGTCACTCAGACGAGGGCTCCTTCCACCAGGCGTGCGTACGCCTTAAAGTGGAGCCTCTTCACTGACTGGTGTTCTTCCCGTAGAGAAGACCCCTACAATTGCCCCGATCAGCTCAGTGCTTTCCTTGCTGCAGGAAGGGCTGGAACGGAGGTTGTCCCCTTCCGCCCTGAGGGTGTCCGTGGCCGCTATATCGGCCCGTCACCTAGCAGTAGAAGGTAAGTATTTAGGAAAGCATGAGCTGGTTATCAGGTTCGCAGCTGTGCGATTGCCGGTGATGAGTAGGGGCAGCTGTGGTGTGTTTGTTTCCAGGGCGATGCTAATGAGCCCGGAGACACTCGTCACATTCCCCCCCTAAGCGTCGGCCTGGTCCTGGGAGCGAGAGAAGCCAGCAGGGGAGAAACGAGGGGCGGGTGGGGAACGACCCCTGACAGACCTGCGTAAGCTGTCCACATCCGTGGCCCCGGCTCGATGTCGCACCTCGAAGTGGAAGTCCTGGAGCGCGAGGAACCAGCGAGTCACCCTGGCATTGGTGTCCTTCGCCCAGGACATCCATTGCAACGGGGCGTGGTCGGTTACCAGGGTGAACTTACGGCCGAGGAGGTAGTAGCGCAGCGCCAGGACTGCCCACTTGATGGCCAGGGCTTCCTTCTCCACCGCGGCGTACTTCATCTCGGCTGAGGACAGCTTCCTACTAAGATAGATAATGGGGTGTTCCTCACCTTCTTGGACCTGGGACAGGACCGCTCCTAATCCTGTGTCGGACGCATCTGTCTGTAGCAGGAAGGGGCAGCTGAAGTCCGGGGCGTGAAGCACGGGCGATGAGGTGAGTGCTGCTTTGATCTGCATGAAGGCCTCCTCCGTTGCCGTGGTCCATACTACCTTTTCCGGCTGCCCCTTCCTGATCAGGTCTGTCAGGGGGGCGGCTAGAGAGGAGAAGTTAGGGACAAAGCAGCGATAGTAACCCGCCAACCCCAGGAAGGCACGTACCTGGGATTTTGTCTGGGGCTTCGGTGCGTCAAGTATGGCCTCCACCTTCTTCTCCTGGGGCCGGATGAGCCCCCAACCGACTTGGTATCCCAGGTACTTCGCCTCGGAGAGGGCCAGGTGGCATTTTCGGGGGTTGGCGGTCAGCCCAGCACGCCGGAGCTCAGAGAGCACCCTCCGCAGGCGGTCCAAGTGATCCTCCCATGCCTCGGAATGGACCACCACGTCATCCAGGTAGGCGGCCACGTAAGCTTGGTGGGGCCACAGGATGATGTCCATCATGCGCTGGAACGTCGCGGGAGCCCCATGGAGTCCGAAGGGGAGAGTCCGGTATTACCAGTGGCCGTTGGGGGTGGAAAATGCCGTTTTCTCTTTGGCTGAGGGTGTGAGGGGCACCTGCCAATACCCTTTTGTGAGATCCAGGGTTGAGATGTACAGGGCCCTCCCCAAGCGGTCCAACAGCTCGTCGACCCGAGGCATGGGGTAGCTGTCGAATTCAGAGACCTCATTCAGACGGCGGTAGTCATTACAGAAGCGGAGGGTGCCATCTGGCTTGGGCACCATCACGATGGGGCTGGACCAAGGGCTACGTGATGGCTCAATGATCCCGAGCTTCAGCATCTCCTGCACCTCCTCCTCAATAGCCTGCCGGCGAGCTTCCAGGACTCGGTAGGGCCGTTGCCTGATGATAACTCCAGGGGGCGTCTTGATGTCATGTTCAATCACGTTGGTCTGCCCGGGCTGGGAGGAGAACACGTCGGAGAACTGACCGACCAGGTGTTGCAGCTCGGCTTTCTGGGTCACTGACAGGTGGGGGTTAATGTCCACAACCACAGGTTCCGTCAGACTGAGGGCGGCCACCTGATCCCAGGTCCCGTGCCACTTCTTCAGGAGGTTGATATGGTATAGCTGGCGCAGTCGGTAGGTAACCGGGCCAACTTTTTCCATGACCGTGTAAGGGCCCTGCCAGGTGGCAAGGAACTTACAGGCTGAGGTGGGGACCAGAAACATGACGCGGTCCCCTGACTGAAACTCCCGTGGCTGTGCAGGCCGGTCGTAGTGGCGCTGTTGGGCTTGTTGTGCCTTGCTGAGGTGTTCCCGGACCAATGGCATGACCCGGTCGATCCGCTTCCTCATCTGCCTTACGTGTTCCACCACTCTTGTGTCTGTTTCAGAAACACATGACAAGGTAAGCTGCGTGATAAAGCCCCGGAGAGTGGGTTTATTACAATAATAAATGATGAGGATAAAGGGGTAAAGGGACGATGTGCGGCTGACGTGACTCGTGCTCTTGGTGCTCCTCAAACCAGTGAAAGCGGGGTGGTCGAGCGTGCTCCGGTGTGGGCGGTCGGTCACTCACTGCTCTCTGTGGGAGGAAAAAGACAAAAGAAAAACGGTTAGCCGTCGTATCCACAATCATTTAACAACTCTAAGTCGAGATCGCTTCTCCCTCAACGAGGGCGTCGGCGGCGTTTTAAAGTTCCTCGCTGTTGGAACGATGAGCTGATGGAGCTGTGACCGATCGCCGGTGATGAGTAGGGGCAGCTGTGGTGTGTTTGTTTCCAGGGCGACGCTGATGAGCCCGGAGACACTCGTCACAATTAACACATTTGTTAAGGCTTCAAATACAAGGGGCTGACACGACTTGATGAAATTGGTCATTATCACAACAAAGTCTGTTAATCATTTCTGTATCCCTTTGCAACACCCCACCTTTAAATTTTTCTTTTACATGTAAACATGTTCATGACCAAAATGAAGATCAAGGAACATGTAGCTTTTGGTCAAGTACCTATAGCTTTCTACAAGGTGGTTGGGACAACAGAATCGTTTTGCCAATAGAAAGGGTGCCCCACGCTTGTGTTAAGGCCTCAAATACACGGGGCGAACATGACATGTAATTGGTCAAGATCACAAGAAAGACATGCTAATATTTATTGGTCATGACAACAAGGAAGACATGGCACAAGTTGAAGAAAATATCCACCACCTGGCTAACTTTTAAACATTAATTCAACAATAAATAAAGAGCTAAAGACAGAGCACCTCACAAATTGCATGTCATCTTTTCATAGGGGCCTTTCTAATATTCGTTGGTCATGATATCAAGGAAGACATTAAAGGAGATGACAGACAGGGGCGGGGACAGACAGGGGAAACAGACAAAGCCCCGCCCCTGGCTACCTTTAAAACAAACAAGCAAACAACCAAAGAATAAATATGGAGTGCTAGAATCCCGGGCGAAGTGATCTTTGGTTCCCTATTGGGTTCCAAATTCCCGAATTTCCTGCTTCCTTATTGGCCTTAATCGTGATTGGCTCTCAGGAAGGTTACGAATTTATGTGCCGGAGTTGCTATGTATGTAATTTGCCCATCGACGGCCCGATTAGCGCGTTTTGCTAAGCGGAAGGAGAGGCATGTAAGTACTGTACAGCGCTTTGAGTCGTCAACATCGATTGACTGTCGTTTTTGCATCTTTACCCGACATTGCTTTTCACCGTTTCAACTCGGCAGGTAAGAGCGATCAAATATTTGCATGCTTTCCATGTACTTTGGTAACTGTAAGCAAAGAATGTCATGTAAATCACCCGTGTATTTTAACTGTAAATTACTGATCTTTAAAATTGTTTGTTTACCATTGTTGTCTCCACTCTCGCTTCACAATTGCAGTCAGTACAGAGGGGTCCACATTTGTGCCAGCCTCTGGATAAACTGTGGAGCAGTGGATGGAGGAGATGAGAAGGGGCCAGACATAAATGCTACACAGAGTAGTGTAAAAACACTTACTGAACAAATTGTTATATAGAGTTTAGGTGTTTGTACTGTGCTCTTTCTGCTTGCTTGTGTATGTATATATATGTATACTGTCACGGGTGAGGAATCACACGACACGATAGGCGGTTCAAAGATACCCCGGAGGGTGGATTTATTTAGGGAATGGGGGTGTGAAGTGCGTGGAGGAAGCAGCCGGGTTGGCTGCTGGTGCAGGTGCTGGTGCGGCCGGTGCGGCTCCTGCTCGGGGTTGCGTCCCTCCTGGCGACGCGAGTGTGCGGCGGTGGCTCGTGCTCTCAGTGGCTTCCGGCCACTCGCTGCTCTCGGGGTGCGCGGGGGACACG
>JAZGTJ010010960.1:0-17466 GCA_036877575.1 Botia almorhae
ACCCCGCTTCCGGCGTGAGCCGACGCACTGCGCTTTGCCCAAATGCTCATTGGCTCTCTCCTCTTGGGCCGATGCTCATTGGCGCGATCTCATTGGGGTCTGATAACTGCCAGTTTGTAAGGCTTTGGCACATGTCCTAACATCAATGACGTATTAATAATACTATGTAGAGGGTCTATAATCTCAGGCAGCATCTCTTTTAGCAACCTGGTAGGTATAGGATCAAGCATACATGTTGTTGATTTAGATGCTATGGTTATTTTTGACAGTTCCTCCCTATCTATAGGAGAGAATGACTGGAGTTGTTCCTTGGGCAGGTTATAATGTGCCACCTGATTTGTTTGTGTCGGAGACAAAATGGGAGTTGAGAACTCCTAATGGGAGTAGCACTGCTGTGACCTTTTGCTGGTGAGACAGAAGATGATGCTCCCTGCTTTTAGTGATCCACTGTAAGAGATTTTAGGAAGCAAACATTACAGTGCACACTTGAACAATTTTGACATTAGAACATCTTTAGACTTCCTTAGTGCCCTGGCTACTGAATAACACCCATATTATATGGAACTAAATAGGTACATTTTCTAAAGAAAATGTAAGTGGTGCTTGCCGTGGCAAAACTTAGGAATATTTAAACAATGTTAGCATGATGCTAGTATGACTTAGCATGACGAAAGCGTTATAGATATACTAAAATATGGCTTATTGGCCATATTTAATGGCCAGGGTGATCTAAATGGTTGCTGGGGTGTGGTCAGGAAGTTGCCAGGGCAATACCTAAAGCCCACTGACAGCCCGAGTCAAATAAGCCCACCCACATGTCTCTGCAATGTTCTAATAAATCAATAAGCTGGACGACTTGACACCTCATTGATTCATGCGGGACGAGTTATGTGCCAAAGTTTTGTCCAGAAAAAGAAGAAGCAGAATAAGCTTTGCTTCACAAGCACCACTAACAATATGCACTGATGAATTGTGCACAGTAAATCAACAGAAGTAAATAGTTATTTAACAATGTAAATAGGGTCTGTTTGACTATGAAGACATGTGTTTAGTACAGTTTGCTGAATCTGAAATTCAAACAGGACAGAATAAATTAGTAGATAAAGATTAAAGACTTTCTCATTTGCTACAATAAATGCACTCATATGAAGGCAGTTTAAGATCTGTGGAACAAATGTACATTTGAGCTTAGAAAACTGACCTGCTGAAAAGTGTCTTAACAGCATATCAACATTACGCAGTCAACAAAGAAAAACACTGTGAAAAATTCATATAAAAAGTCGAATTTGTGCCATTTTTACAAATGTGTACAGCAGAGGAGGAGTTTCAGAGAGTGTACAGTGACTACAACACATTTAGTGTCAATAAGTGCATCAGAGATTTGTTACTTTATTTTATCCAAATATATATGCAGATAAAGAATGGAGGAAAAGAATTTGGAAAACACATTAATACTGAATGTATCTCTCAGGGAAAATAAATAAATCACTTTTTTCCTTTAGAATTGTTTTGTTCAACAAGTCAAAAAACACAAAGTTCAACAATATAAAAGCCAAAACACTTTGAACATCAGAGACACATTTCAGACATCTGAGGAAACAGCAGTGAAAAGCACCAGGATTTTGCTGTTTAGGTTTATTGTTTCTTCACTCTGGATCCTTTAATGTTCAGCTCATTGTAATGAACTGTCCCTGTAGCGGCTTCAGCTTCCCTGTGAACACAGAACAGCACAAAACAACCTGAAACATTTCCATGCTAATCAGGACAATATCACATGTCGTTCACAGTGTAAGGACAGAGAAAGAAATAATGAAAGAGCAGAACAGCAACATGACCCAGGACAGACTTAAATCCTGGTCTCCCATCAGCACCACAACTCAATATGACACCTGCACAAGGCCTGTTCTGATAGGAAACGTTCATGTGAATAGATCAGGGATGTTCATGATGTGAATTGACACAATTAGCTGTGAAAATCCTATGTGATCATTGACATCATAATGTCATACATCCTTTGGTTTCTTCAGCTATTTTCAGCACTGATGAAGAGATCGGTACTGTGATGCCACTATCCTCCATTCCTGGATTTTCCAAGCTGAATACCAAAAATTGTTTTAGAGATTTTTATTTCTGTACAGCATAACCTGCTCTGTTAGGCACAGGTCAAGACTTTCATAGAGTAACAGATTCTTTTTTAGTTTGTTTTTCACCAAACCTATTCATATGGAAAATATACAGCTTGAGTCACATGGAATTGTTTGATGAAGATTTTGTGAGCACCATCCACTGCTATTGTAAGCAGGAAAACCAGAACAACAGTTTTGGTTCTGAAGAACAAAGAAAGCCACATGAGGCTTAAACGACACAAGGGTGAGGAAATTATTGAAGATTTTTTTTATTTCTGAGATAAACTAACCCTTTAACAGATTATAGGTTTTAAACTGTAAAGTACAACTGTAAATGTTGATGTTTTAAGAGTGGGTTTTAGGGCAATTGGCATATTGGGGAAATTGATTGGCTGGTTCAGGTGTATGTGATCAGGGCTGGAGGTAAACTTTGCAAAACAGGATCTGTCCTGTGACAGATCATGTGTGGAATTGTCACTGACCTGCGTGTCTCCTGTGGTTCTGTGATGGCTGCTCTATGTACCGCTCTGTGTCTTGGTGCCTGTAAGCGGGACATAGGGGCAGACACCTGGAATCTTGACACTTCTCGCTGCCACTCCTCATCGAAAGACTGAGCCTCAGCTGTAACAACAGGCTTAACGTCAGATAAAACTAGAATTATTACCACTGCTACTGCTGTTTGCCCATACTAGGGTATTACTGCGTGGTTGCTAAGGAGATTTCAGATGGGCCCAAATGAAAACAACCCAGTCTCTAGACCAAATCCTTTAATATAAATAATTTTAATTCTATGAAGGTAAATCTAGGACCTATTAAATCATCAGCACAGCTCCGATCACAGTAACTGCACAGCTCTGATCACAGTATATGAAGTGTAGTATCTAGTGTTACAGGTTTATTCAAATTTGTATAAACAATACTGAGGAATTTTTGTGCAGCTGTTGAAAATTTGATGAATGAAAAAATGATGAAAAAAAAAAGATTGTTGAAGCCTGATCATGGATGAATTTTATAAGTGCTAATCCATCTTAAAATGTTAACTGAATCTTCAGAGAATGCATGTACTCTCATCCATGTCCTGGAAATCCTGGTTGAATTCTTTCTCTCCTGTCTTCTTGTTCTCCTTCCTCTCAATGATGTGGCCTCTGTCCTGGATATGATGGCCGATAGACATCTTCTCAAGGCCACTATCAGAGTCCCTCAGACATCTCCTGATCTCTTTTATCTGAACATACATAAAGTGTTATTGTGAGGATCAACCTGTGGTCACGACAAGCAGTGACAGGATGTGTGAGAGCAGAAACTCACTCCTCCAGGAGCACAGCGCGTCTGAGAGGAGGCCTGAAACACTTTAGCAGGTTCGTTTCCCACTTTAGAATAGGTCATAACAGATGAGGAGGAGAACGAGTGGTTGTTGGAGTCTGATGCAATGTTCTCCTGCAACACACACCATAGTAATAATGAATATCAACTTGCATGTTTATTTAAATTAAAATCAAATGGGCGAACAATAGGCTGAGCCCAAAAGTATAAAACATGAACATTGGGTCTTGCATTGTTTCAATGTGATTCAAATGACTGTACAAAATCATCTCCATAGACCCATCAAACTCTGAAACAATGACTTCCATTTGATTTTGACTGTCATTGTAAAAGTGTTATTAGGTTTGAAAGTTGGACAGGTTGTGTCCTCGCTTGTACAATCTTGTATTTGTTACAGACTATTAATAATGATTGTTACACTGCTATAACACAGTGCTCTGTGCTTGTGTATCAAGCTGCACAAATTATGATGCAGATAAAAACACAAAATGCATAAATGCAGAGCGATACGTACACAGCAGTCTCAAAACAGCAGCGCCAGGCCAGTGTTTTAGATTGTTTAAGAGCTGATGACTCCCTAACCAAACCTCCTATTAGCCCTAACCCTGTTAGAAATAAGCTTTGTTTTCTGTAGTTTTATTTTCAAACTAAGGTGAAAGTTTTTGTAGCATCTTCTGCTGTTGGTTAACTTAGTAAGCGGTTCTATTTGCCATATTTCAGAAAAGTGACGAACAATCTATACGGTTGTATGGGTTGAAGAACATGTTCATTAAAGGTGCTGGTAAAATATGAGAAGTGAAGAAAAACTTACAAAATTTGTATGCATTTCTTCCATCCTGTTTCTCGTGCTGTCCATCAGAGTGAACGGACTGTCAAAGAAATCCATCTCCTGTTAACATGAAGTGTCATCTACTCAACAAGTGATCAACAACAGATTCAGCTACACCCATCTAAATAGCTACTTCCACATGAAAACTGGAAAGAAAATGTGCTGAATTGTTGAAAACATACTATCACTAAACAAAATAGTAAAGTTTGAGTACAAACTTTATGTTGGCTTGACAAATCCGATCCTAACATATTTTCAGAAAATGTAAACCACAGAAAATGAGACCTTTTCTGTTCCACTTCCGGTTCTTGTTATTCTATAAATTGATTGCCTCGCCATGGCAACACCATTCAAGATATCAACAATCCCTTCACAGTTTAGCATTTTCAATATCTTATCTTTTTTCTGAATAGGTTTGAAGCGACTTGAGTAAATTTGAAAGGACTCTTTTAAACGCTGTTGTAAGTGATGTACATTCTTTTGCCAGTTAGTGGCGCTATGCTGTGACTCACAATAGCCACCTCAATGTCATCAGTGCCTAGGGCCAAACATACAGCTGAAATTTGATGAAAATCACTCAGTTTAAGCAGCAGATATGAGCCATTTTCCACTTACATTTGTTATGAATAATTTATTGCCTCGCCATGACAATTCTGTTTGAGATACCAAAAGTCCCTTTGCAATTTAGGATCAACAATGTCTCGGCATAATATTTGCCAAATTTGGTGACAGTCCCTTAAATAAATCCCCTAGCAGGAGTATTTAAAAAATCCAGAGCCTGGAAAAACAAAACAAAATTTACATACAGCCAACATATAGCCAACTCCCTGTTGGGCAGAGCTAACAAGTGTAATTTTGACAGCTGTCCGGCTTGATGAGAACAATTTATGTACCAAGTTTGGTGACCATAGGTAAAACTAACCCTGTCACTTTTTCAAAAGGTTAAGCTACAGAGCCTCCACCACCACACCCATGTCTAAGCTACTGCCCATGCCTACTGGCTATTACCACTATGATGTGTGCCACATTTTATGCCATTTCAAGCATGTTAAGTGCTTCAAATACACCTGAATATGTTTGATGCTTTATATAATAAATCCTTTTAGAGCAATATATTTGTAACAATAGCACTGAGACATGAGGATCCATTTGCTGCATATTTATTCTTGAAACAGACAGGCAATAAGTGTAAATCACCAGCAAACAGGTATGTAGTAGACAAGACAAACTCAGAGTCGATAATCCAGCCAATTGTCGAGGCAGGTGGCAGACAACCATAATTGATAAACAGGCACAGTCCAAGAGAGGCAGCAAACAAACAAAAACCGTAATCCAAAGCGAGGTCGTAGGCAGGCAGCAATCAGTAATCCAATAAACAAGGGCAATACAAGACGTCGCAATGAGAACAATGATCTGGGCGTTTAAATAGCCCGCTAATACGGGCCATGTGACAAACAGGAAATGATATGTGGGACCATGTGACAAACAGGAAGTGATAATGAGTCTATGGGAATTGAAGTCCGGAAGAGTTTCAGTATTCGGGCAAAGGCTCCCTCTGGCGCCGCGGAGGAAGTGGTGCGGGAGCCTCCTCCGTAACAATAACAGACCAGTCTCTACATTATTCTGAAGTGACTTGGCTAAATGTAAGTTGACTATTTTAAAGTTTGTTTAAAAGGACACACTTCCTGTTGCCAGTTGGTGGCGCATTGACCGTGACTCACATTAATATGACAATAGTCATCAAAAAATCTTCAAATAAAGGCCTCAAAAATCTTAATTTGAGGCCAAAAAAAGGAAAAAAAAAAATAACCCTAAGGAAAACTATAGGGCCCTTCGCACTTTAAGTCCTTGGGCCCTAATTAGTTATTAGTAATAAGGTCTATTTATATGTAAAATACATTACAAGGTAAAATATGAGCTGGACAATCACTTCTGGTTATCAGGTCTAAAAATGGAGCAGCAGCTGAAGAGATCAAGCCTGTGCAGTCTCAGCACCTTCTCGTGACCATCAACACTCCTCAAAAAAATCTAAGAGCTAATAATGCCCAGGAGAAGAGGGCAGCCTTATCTGCTGGCCGTGCGAGTATATTTTTAAGTGCTGCAGAATCTGCTTGAGGACGGGTGAACAACGCTATTTTAGGTCTGCTGTGTTTGGAAGACACAGGCCTTAGGTCATGACTCGTTTATGCTACATGCTGTCACAGTGATGTTTTTATAGTGTGGACTGAGAAAACATTACTGATTTAGCAAATTACAAGCTCCGGGAAGACACGGTTGTTCTGAGAATCATCAGAACATTGGCAAAGATTTAAATTTCCCCTCAACATAGAAAACAGGTCTCAGCTAAAAGAACCACATCAGCTGCTAAATAATGTTAAGTAATTGTTTTACATGATAGCATGTGAAGTAACCAACCAAAAGGGAAATAGAACAGTCCAGCAATCCTTGACTGTTCATAAAATGCTAAGTAGTTCTGCTCAGATAAGCTCTGTCTGAGCATGTGTGAGCCGGTCATCTGGTCTACCAGCAGTGTAAACCCTGAAGCATTCTGGGATAGCACTCCTTCAATGCTTGTCTAATGCCTAATGACTGCTCACACTGGCTAGAAGAGCAGTTCACATCTAAATGGCCAGCCTGTTTTGTTGTATCATCTATTTGTGTTTGTTTGAAACTGTGATTGGTTGCCTCACACATGAGTGATGCTTGTCCATAATCATTTACAAAGTGGATCAGGCTTTCTGCTGACGGTTGAAAGCCTAGTTACACAAAACTAGTGCAAGAAATGAATCCAGACTGAACCCTCCATTCATGTCCTCAACATCAATCTTTAGCTCTAACCCACGGGTGAGCACCTCCTGCCTGGCCTTTATGAGAGTAACTTAAAAAAAGGGACTGCAGGGCTATGAATAGATTGGCCTTAAATTAAAGTAATTACCAGGGTCAAATCAGAGGGAGGTGGGGATTACAGATGGTCGCAGGGACTAAGTTTAGTGTTGTGAGTGCAGCTGGTTTTTGAGTGGCTCTATAACTGCTGACATGCTCCACTGCAGCCACACTGACAGCAAATAAACAACTCGACCACAACTTTAGTCAGCGAGGCTTGGAGATCACTAAATTCAGAATATTAGTTTAGGATCTAGGCTGGTTATTAGTCATTAGGAAATTATCTCAATACAGCTTGGCATGTTTGGACTGATCCTCCAAACATGTGGCTTTTTCAGATGAGACGAGCTGCTGCTTGTCTAAGTGATCAGACTTCACTAGTTTGATTATAATATGGTTCAATTCCCAATACCTGCAGGAAACAACTAAGGTGCTCTTGAGCAAGGCACCTTACCCCCAATTGCTTCCAAGGCACTACAATGAATGGATGCCCACTGCTCTGGGTGTGTGTTCATGGTTTGCAGTGTGTGCACAACTACTCTAACGTGTGCACTAACTGGATGGAGAGCAGAGGACAAATTCTGAGTATGGGTCACCAAACTAGGCCTGCAGTTCACTTCATCCCTCAACTGTGTATTGCTGTAGGTCTTTAGGAATATTATATAAATAAATGTTATATTTTGATCTGCTGAACAGGCATTGTTACTTGTTATGAGAACTTAGACAAAGGTCAGACTCTAAGAGAACTTTTGTTTGTGATTGGCATAACTGTGTCAGTGAAACAATGCTGTTTTCTAAAAATACCCCTATCTATCAAACATCACCTGCACACTTCAGTACTCCATTACATTGTTAGACCCTCCTTTTCTGACAGTATTCAAACCTCCAGAAAACACGTTCAAATCTTTAACTCAAGGACCTGAGTGACAGTATAGAGCTCTGGATTCTAGTGTTTTCATGGCAGTCAAGTTTTATGGTGTTTTCAAGTGTCTAGAATGGGAAGCACCCAGCTTTAGTAGCCAAGTGTGTAAAACATACAGAGGTCAAACATTACCAAACAACACGTGTAATAAAAACAGATTATGTTGGTCCGTGCTTCTCAGACCCAGTGTTTTCTCACCTGGTCATTTCGAAGGGCCAGACTCATGTTAGTCTGACCTTCACCCCTTTGTGTCCTGCTTCGGACACCTGTTATGCGGGGCATAAAGCTCTGATCAAAAGGGTCGTGAAAACTCCTCATCATCTGCTGCATGCGTTCATGATGCACCTGGAATGGATTACTGGAAAAGCAAAGCAAAAAACAAAAAAAAACAAGTAGGAACATGTTAAAACATTGTATCTTTTGTGATCTATACAGCCATTCTCAACTGGTGAGTCCTAACCTAGAAAAGCACAGGTCTGTCATTGTAAGCAGAACAAAACTATGTTTGTAATAAATAAAATGCTGCTAAATATATGTAATCATGCATAGATAGGGTATACACAGTACCTGTAGAACAGGAGAACTAAAACATTTATATATCTCTTGTTGTTGATATCAATGCCTGATATCAAACTGAAACTAAAAGTTAAACTAAAGTTTTCTGGGACTTAAATAACTAGAAAAAAACTAGAAATTACTTAAATAATGCAGATACCAACATGGAGAGGTTGTTAATCCTACATCTTCAAAAACTTCCACAGAGTTATTCTTGTGGGGTCTGTGCACTTCAAAGTAATATTTCAATAATATTAGAGATAACAATTTTAAGATTTCTTTGTTACTTTTAAATGATAAATAGTTATTGGTACTGTGTCACTGATGGGTGACCATTTGATGTAAAGTGAGTTGAGAACCTCTAATATGACAGTGACTATTTCACTGAAACCTTGACAGAGACAGAAACCTTGTGTGGAACAAAAAGAAGAGAGAATAGAAACTTTGTTACACTTTGTATTTTAATAACATTGAATAAAGCTCTTGAGATCATAATGAAGCCAAACACAAACATAACCAGTAAATTAATAAACAGTATTTGAGCAAGGGATTATAGTTTTCATCAATATAAGACACTAAAGATAGTATGATTTTTAGTAAAGCTGATTTAAAATGTGAATTGTGAAAAGCACCTTACAAATAAAATTGACACGATAAAAAAAACTAGTAAAAACAGTAACATAATACTAGCAGGTTTGACAAATACAGTATAATAAACGACGTTATAAGTAATGACATTTTTTAAAAACACTTTTATGCATTTTAACTTTTCTGATTGTGATGTTTTATCTAATAGCTCATAATAGTGGTTTAAATAAACTCTTGTTCAGTAGAGCGATTACCTATATTTTCAAAGATATGGTTTAAATAAAAACTTACGAGAAGAAAGGGTCTTCTTCCAACTGTCTACGCAGACTGTTGAACATGTCGTTCGGCCGTCAGATTAACACTGACCCTTCTAGAAAGACGCCTCTAGCTGTTACTATCGCAACCCAATACTGAAGGAGGCGGGGACAGTATAAGTCTCCAACTTAGCCAAGGGACATAATGATTGGCTGAAGTCTGCAGCTGTGGCCTGCCTCCATCCATAAGGCGTTGCTGCTCTGTGTTGCGCATTAGTTGTCATGCCAACACACGGATTCTTGTCTGCTTTAAAAACTTCCACGTTACTCCCACGCCTACATATATTCATTCTAACATTGTTTTAGTTTGGTTATGAACAAACACAATAAATATTGAACTTTTGATCTGTAAAGTAGCCAAATAAATGTGTATATGTGTGTGAAAAGCTGTATAAATAGCAGCGCTGTAAATACAGGCCCTCTCCGATGAGTGAGTGCAGCAGGTGTGTGTGTGTGTGTGTGTGTGTATGTGCGTGTGTGTCAGCCTGTCAAACCAAGAGGTTTAGAGTCAATTTTTGCAACTCTGGCACCCTCTGTCAACTGAAATATAATGTCTCTCTTAAATGACCCCACTGAATGCACCTGGTAATTACAATTTCTTTTTTAAACTATTTGTTTTGCATCCTCCCATTGATCAATACTCACAAACATGATTCAATTAGTTTGTGCTCTGTTTAAAAGCCATGTCATGTGTAAGTTATAATAAAATGCCATTTGTGTGTTATGCTATAAATATTTAACACAGCAAATGAATCCACAGTTTTGCTGTCCTTTAAGTCTTTGAATTGTTCTCTGACAAACAGAATATTATTTAATTCTTGTAATAGCTTGTTATTGTTATTGTGGCATAACTCATCTGTTTATTGTCCCCACACATTTAGGCACACATTAATATTTTTATTACGTTGATGTAATCATTATTACGCAATATAATTTATGCAATCATTTTATTATTACAAATAAAAAAATGTTTAAAAGATAATACAATACACATATGTTCAGTAATAAACAAGTTACTTAGCTTGTACTTTAACATGTCATGTTTTACTGTAAGCAGAAAATAATTCTAATATACCCAAGTGAACCCATCCTACAGTTAAGTGGTTTGATGTTTACAATTATCCTTCCTGTGTTAACAGGAACAGAATTTATTTATTGATATTATGACATTAGGCAACATCTCTGCCCGTAACACCACCTGCCCCTGATTATTGATACCAGGCAGTGATTCATGGTTTTGCTGGTTGTGATGTAAAATGAAGGTTTTTGCCAGAAAGCATTTCATTACATTTTATGTTATTTAGATTTCTTTTATTAGACAGATGTTTTGATACACTCCCATGTAAAAAAGATGAAGCATCAACATTTTTGATTTCCCAGAAAATATTACAAGTTCAAGGTTTTTTTTTACTTTAAAATGTTTTGTTGCAAGAATATGAACTTTTTTCCAGTATTAGCAGTTATGCTCTGATGTCCTGTATCCTCACTGTCTGCACAGATGGGAGTCATACAGGAAGTGCAGGGGGAAGCAGAGACGGCAAGATTACTGGAGAAGAAATGAACAGCTGCTGTTTGTGATAAGTCAAACTTTAGGACAAAACAAATGTCTCTGTCAATCTTAATCTGGCATGTTAAATGAACTGATGCTCAAAGCTGCTTACCACAATGCCTAACAAATATGCAAACATTGTAAAGTGTGTTCCCATAAAATTCTTTGAATTTTTAGAAAATCATACAGTTCCTTTTATCAACTGCAAGGCACAACATGTGGTTTTGGTAATATAAGGGAGTCACTGTTTTGTTTGTTCTCCTCATATACTTCAACAAAAAACAAAAATACTGTCTGAAAAAAAAAATATTCTTCCAGTAAAAATGTGTGAAAATCCTTAAAACAAGACAAATTGAGAATATTGAGACTTATTGACTTACAGTTGCAGGAAAAATTAAAGGTTTGATAAATCCCTTTAAATGATCTGGATTTCTGCATTGATTATAAAATGTGGGTTAGGGAGTTAGGGTTAGGGTTAATCACAACTACAGACAAATAGTCATAATTACAGACAAATAGTCTCTGACTAATGCATGTATTTTGCTTAACAATTTTGTGGCTTTATTGGTTCAGTCAGCTCTTAGTAAACCTATAGTAGCTCTTAGTCAGCCTATAGTAAACATACTATAGGCCTACTATAGTATTAGTCTTATCCCACACATATTATTTGCAATAATACCATTAACATGTCAGACATTTGCTTTGTGTTTTACTACTATTCTTTTTTTATGTACAGCTGCTTTGAAGCAATGTAACATTGTAAAAAGCGCAATATAAATAAAATTGAATTGAATTGACTAAACTAAAAACACAAACAGCTTTACATAACGCTGTGCATTCCACAAAAAAGTTTTGACTCATCCGTCCACACGACAAGTGGAATATCAAAGTGTTTTTTCTGACAATGGACAAAAGACTTCATCAGTTTGTAAAATCTGGAGGTTGTCTGTTGTTACCTTTGGGTTCTTTTCACCTCTTTCAGAATTTCAGAAGGATTTTCTTTATTTGTAGGAAGTTTGACATAATGTGAATTGATGAGCTGTCATGTATTTAGCTTTAAGTTATTGTGATTGATGGATAGTTAACATTAATTTCTTTTGAGAAGAACAGATTTGTCTGTAATTAGGCTGATTTTGAACACCTGACTATTTAGATTTTGTAGATGTTAACACAGAAGTTACTTACCTTCCTAGCCTGCTTTTTAATTTCCCATTTAATATAGTAAATGTCTGGCACTAAATGCCTTTGGTTAATGTTGCAATGGCATGCAGAAAGCCCACAGGAGAAATATGTCAAGGACAATTTACAGCCTTATTGGTATTAGAATAAGGTGCATTGGGCATTTCTCTTCTGGTGGTCGACTCAGTCTCAGACCCCAGTCCGTGAGGCTCTGGCCGATGACTCAGTGTGGCCGTCAGTTTCTTGCAGAACACTCGACACAGGAACACATAAATAAGAGGGTCAAGACACACATTTGCGGATGACATCCAGAGCGTGATCTCCTTGGCTAAATACAGCTGGTTCTGAGCCCAGCACAGCGCAGAGGTGTTTCGGGTTTGACTGAGTGTGTAAGGGATTCGGGCCAAATGAAAAGGTGCGAAGCATATGAAGAAAACACCCACCACCACGAACACCTGAGGAGAACAGGAAAGATGTTTCATGTTCAGGCCATCAGTATATTATAAGATGAAAGGATCATGAAAAAAATAAATGGAAAATATAATATGTCATAGCACTGCTAATGTGTTTAAATGCACACAAACACAAAATTCTAATAGATATATTTCTTGAGCTTCACCAAGACTCTATATATTAATCATGTGTATTAGTCTGCACTCTGCAAATATGCAAAAAGTCATTTTATTGCCTGTAACAACATTGTTTGATGGGTACACAAGGTGTGCACTCTTTCTCCAAATCTGCACATTATCCCCATCAATCAAGATGTTGTGTGTTTTAAGTAGGGATGGGTACCGAAACCCGGTACATGAAATGTAGGCTGTTCCGCAGTACACAGAGCTCGCGCGCACACAACACGAGAGAGTTTGCGCTTATGGAGTGACGATGGCGGAGCCGAACGATCCAAAGTATGGTTACACTTCACCCGTGTGAAAATGGACAATGCTTGTTGCAACAAGTGCAACAAGATTTTTGCTTGTAACGGCGGAAACACAAGCAATTTATCAAAACATCTAGCCAAAGTGCATTATGTGCAGATACAGAAATGCAAAGTTTTCGACTGCCTAGCTTCTACTTCATCATCCGCCTCCTCAGGTATGTATGCTATGTTAAAATAACGACATAAATATCACATAAGGTTTTGTTTGTGTAATAGATATTTGCTTAAACATTGGTGTTTGCTAAGCTATAGATAATTATTTTACATTTAAAAAATAAAGTGTTGTTATTTCTGTTCTCAATTTGTTTTGGTTTTTTAATTAAAAAACACAACAAAAAGTACGGATAAGAGTACCGTTAAAGTACCGAATCAATAAGTGGTATCGATAGAAGTAGTAATACCGTTAAAACCTTAACGATACCCATCACTAGCATTAAGTTTCTGTGGTTTACGTACTTTAGACGTGGTCTGTTTACTGGCCCTGCCGCTGCTGCTCCGAGAGACTCTGAACGACTTGAACACTTTTCTGCTGATGAAGGTGTAGCAAATGACCATCAGTGACAGCGTACCCCAAAACACAACCTGGCAGAAATAATTAAAGCCCTCGTGCCACATGAGTCCCACCTTGCCCTTCATCATGGTACACTGCAGGCGACTACCTGAGGGAATCTGTGGCATGTGGTTACTCAGGATAACATTGGGCAAAGCTAACGCCAACATCACCACCCAGATAACCGCACACAGGACCTGACCCACTCCAACCCGCTGGAGACAGCTTTTCTCAAATGGATGCACAATTTTTAGGTAGCGGTCCAAGCTGATTAGTCCGAGCAGAAGGATGCCAATGTACATGGTGGTGTAAAAGAGGACAGCTGAGTAACGGCAATGAAAAGCCCTGAGGTGCCAGGAGCCCAACCCAGCATCGGTCAGCACCTTTACCGGAAGAGTAAAGGTCATCAGCAGGTCAGCTACCACCACATTCTTTAGGTAAACAACAAACGTTGAGTTGCTGTGAATTTGAAAGAAGATCCAGGCGGCCAAACTGTTCATCACAATAGCGAGCAGGAACAAAGCTGCGTACAGGCAGGGGAAGATAATGGAGGTGAAGCTAGTGTTGTGCTCACACTTGAGGGAAGCGTTTGCCAGGCTCAGGTTCATCTTGATAGCTAAAGAAACATCAACGCAATTTGGGAAACAACTTAATTGATTTAGGCAGTCAATACCACTGCTTCAAATGACACAACCTTCATTATTTTTACTTGCTGGGCTACTTAATCTAAAACTTTACAAAGAATCTCCACAATTCATGCTAATACTTGCAAATAAAAGTATAATTTAAATAATAAACATGAAATCAGAAACCATATAAAGAATAAATCATAAATGTAAACAAACACGAAAAATGTAAATAAAATAGTATTGAAACAAAAAGTTTGACATTATATGTTAAGAAACATTTTGACCCATACAAGTAAATTGATTTATGTCTACATTAATTTATTTTAATTTAAGTCATTATATACATTCAATGAAACATTTATATATACCATCGAACACTCACCAGGTCCTTTACAATAAAGAAAAGTGTATAAAAGCCTCGCAAGCACTGTTCACCCTGGAATTAATAATCTCTTAACCCCTTCCGACAGCTGTATCCAGAGTGAAGCATTTTTCTGCACATGCACACAGTCTTCACTGTGTACTTACTGTGTAAATGGACCACAGACTTCTAAATATATATTTCCTGCAATCGTGTTGCTTTTCCTGTCTAACTTTCTGTTGTTCTGTGGTAAATGGTTGTCCATTATGATGTTGGTGGGCACATCATGTCTCATAGTTTCTCTGATCAGAACCTTCAGTCTCTGCCCTTGTCCAGAGCCTAGAACGGCTATGATAGACAGAATCTTCTCACATGCCCATAGAAGTATGCACTGAACCCAAGGCAGCATGACACACAGAAAGTAAAGAATTTATGTGAATTGGTGTTTAAATCAGCCCTTAAAAATAAATAAGGTGTTACTAAAAGCTGTTGTGAAAGGCTGCTTCTATTGGCCAATTTAAACTTATTAATTCCATTTCTAATCTTTAGAATGTGGACATGAGGCGTCAACACATGGACCCTCCCAAAATCAGGAAGACAAACAAATTGGGGGGCATATACTTTAATCCGAAAACTTAGACACCTTAAGATTCTTCTCTTTGTTAATGTGTGATTTCTTTTAAGAAACTAGTTAAAATTTGTTCCAGAAAAATATCAGACATGATGGAACCTTCCTCTCTTTGGTAATGTGTGATTTCTTTAACTCTTTGTTTTAACTTTAGAGGCGACAACACATGGACATTCCCACAAGCAGGAAGACAAACAAATTGGGGGATATACTTAACTAGTTGAACACACCTTGAGATGATGGTGTGTAATTTGTGACCCAAAGTCTCAGATCAACCACTTTCATGTTTGTCTAAAGCGTGAACACTGGATTTAACCCAACTCAGCAGTTCAATTCAATTTTATATAGCTAATTTTACAATATTACTGTTAGGAGTCCGGACTCCTATTTTAAAAGGTGTTCTCTGTCTTTGGTTTTCTGTTTTCACTTCCTGTTTGATAATCGTCTTCACCTGTTACACACTGATTAGTTTGGTTATTTAAGTTCCCTGTCTGTATGTTCTAGTTGTTGGTGATTGTCGATGTTTGATGGATTGTTTGTATTTAAGATTGCTCTTTGGATGTTTCTGTTTTTTTTGGATTTTGGATTACCCCTTTGGAAATTGGATTTGGATATATTTGGCCTCTCGTGTTTCTTGTCTTGGACTGTTTTGTATTACCCTGCTGTTTGCACGTGTCGTCACCCCTTTGTCATTTAAACGGTTAGTGTTTGTGGTGTTTTGTGTTTTGTTCTGTGATTAAATACTGTTTATTTAGTTCCCGTGACTTGACGCATTTTTACTTCACAAACACAACCGTCTAAATGACAAAGGGGTGACGACAGTGGATCTAGGCATCTGTTTAATGGCAAATACTTTTCCTGATCTGCTTTTACCCCCTCTAAGATGAGCAGTTATCCTATGTTGGGAACTTAATTTAATCTCAAGTGCCTTTTTTTAGGATTCAATTTTACATGGCATGTTCTGCACCTATCCAGCAGCATCCTCATATTATTGTCATGATCTTGTTACCTCTTCATCATTTTTACAACTGGGATTCCTTCCATCACTTGGTCGAGTTTCCTTTGAAAAATTCCCGGTGCTGAACTAATTCCCACTGGCATCTGTAACCTTGTCATAGGTGTAACAAATGTCATTTGGCCAAAATCCATGTTTTACGTCACAGACTGTGAAGACCCACAGTTTAATTCAAATTTAGCAGTACATCGTCAATTGTTGGGTCATAGATAATGGCTCTGCCTGAGTACTTTGTTGAGGGACTTTGAAACTAAACAAACTGTCTAAAGGGTTTTGTACTATGACCATGATACTGATTCAGTCTGTGTTTCTTTCAACAAGTGCTATGATACACCTTTGAAAGTGTGGTTGCTCCTTTTTTGAGGGGTTCAAAGAGAGCTGTGGATACTCTTCTTTTGGGTATTTTTTTTTACTGGTTTAACTGATCTATTTCTAATTTGAGTTTCCCTCCAAATTTTCCTGTCTTCAAAGACATCTGCATTGTCCTGTTTTATTTTTATTTTTTTTGCAGTCCACTGCTTTTTCCTGCTTTCAACTACTGCCATGATATTTGGATCCATCACATTAATCAGTCACATTTCTTGGCATGCTTTACCGCCTAGAATGGGTTAATATAAATCCAATAATAAACATGAGTTTGCTTTCTTTTTTATGTGAGTTTAGTTACCTGACATAAGACCTGATTGCAGGGCTGTATCTGTATTCCCTTAACTATATTTGCTGGTATTATATTGCATGTGGTGCCATAGTCTAACTAGAATTGTACAGACTGTTGGACTTTTCTCTAGTCCTGCATGTTCAAAAATCGGACAGAGGCGGAATTGAAAGTTCAATCTTTTAATGAAGCAAATGGATAAAGCATACAGAGCTCTGGCTGCAGAACTAAACCCTATACACAATGAGTCTTATGCATGGGCGCTCCACACTGCTCCCTAAAAACCTTGCAGCCTCAAAATTTATCGATGTTCTCTTTTCTTCCCTTTCCCAGATAAATCCTCCAATCAGCAGTGACCTCTCATCTGTAACTTAGCAGATCTGACTCCAACAGGTTTCTGACTCCAAACAGTAGTTCTGT
>JAZGTJ010010961.1:0-17465 GCA_036877575.1 Botia almorhae
TGAGAGACTCGTTCACCGCCATTGCTGGTTTGAACACAGTTTGAATTTAGCAGGTGATCACGTGACCACTGAACGTTCTAATCACACCGGTGTGATCGTACGCACCTGAGCCTAACCAAGAATGATCACACCGGTGTGATCGTACGCCTCTGAGCCTAACCAAGAATGATCACACCGGTGTGATCGTACGCCTCTGAGCCTAACCAAGAATGATCACATCGGTGTGATCGTACGCGCGAAAGTGGAAGTTACACTTTTTTCCTCCTCCATTTCTGGCGCCCCCTGGATGTACGGCGCCCTTAGCATTTGCCTATACTGCCTATGCCACAGGCCGGCCCTGTTTGGACCTGCACTCAACTGGTTCAGCTCATATCTCATAGACAGATCCTATAAGGTATCATGGAGAGGTGGGGAGTCCAAGCCTCATCAGCTGACCACAGGGGTCCCACAGGGATCAGTTCTTGCTCCTCTTCTCGATATACACAGCTTCTTTAGGTGCAGTCATTAAAGCACATGGCTTCTCATACCACTGCTATGCAGATGATACACAGCTTTTCTCTTCATTTCAGACAGATGACCCTACCATCGCTGCATGGATCTTGGCTTGCCTTTTAGACATCTCAGCCTGGATGAAAAAATAGCACCTTCAGTTAACCTTAGCAAGACAGAACTTCTGATTATCCCGGCCAACCCATCATTACAATACAACTTGGTCCATCCACTCTTAGACCTACTAGGTCCGTTAGAAACCTCGGGTGGTGTTTACTTTGGGGTGGTCTGGTTGTTCCCCCAAAACGAGGTACCAGATCACAATCTAAAACTGTAACCTATTCTGTTCCCTTGTGGTGGAATGAAGTAATAATTGCTTATCAGTTTATACTGTTGATCCACTTTATTAAAACTAATCTTATGTGATAAAAATAATTTAATCTCTGCACTAAACATTGAGCACGCATGTAGCTGAAATGAATGATTTTGCAGGTCGGAATCCAAACAAACTGTTTACATTGTAAACCAAACTCAGACTTTAACGAGAACACTAAAAATACAAATAACACAATAATAACAGAAGCATAAATCATCCGCATCACAACTGCGCATGTGTGTTAAAACATCAACCATGTCATGGATTTAATCCAGTGTCACCGCGCTACAGGCTGCAGCGAGGGTATCTTGAAAATCTTTCACAACTGACCAACAAATTAATTCCAAAAACAAAAATGAGTAAATGCAATACCTAAAGCCCACTGACAGCCCAAGTCAAATAAGCCGACCCACATGTCTCCACAGTGTTCTAATGCTGAGATATGGCTTATTCATTTTATTATATGGTTGCTAGGGTACAGTAAATGATTACTAGGGTGTCGCTAGACAGTTAACAGGGTAAAACCAATAGACGGATATGTGCGTGCGGGACGAGCAGCATGTCAAAATTTTGTCCAGAAAAAGAAGAATGTTGAATAATAATAGTGATGCTTTGCGTCACAAGCACCACTAATAATTGTATTGTATTAAGTGTGATGACTCACGTTTGACCCACAGCCTCAAAAACACCATCATCCAGGTTAGGTTCTGATTACTTGAGATTCTCAATAAAAGCAGCATCAAGACAATTACACTATTAAATGAAAGTTGTTTTATGGATTTACTTTTCATAAACAATATCATTGTTTTGTGCATTTGATGTCCAGTGCTCTTTTTAATGACCATCTGAATTTAATGTGTTTTTAAGTCAAAGCCAAATATAACACATTACGATTTGAGTGTTTTGAAACTGAAAAAAGTGAATAGGATTTTCTCAGAAAAGTTTCTTTCTTAAATTGTTTTGCAGAAGCATGGCACCAGGATTACAGATACCACCGCCTTCTCTGATTGGTGGACCTCTCTTCAGGATTATGGCTACCGTAGTTATTTACCTGGAAATTACAATCTTAAATCTCACTGATTTGCAGCTTCTACTGTAACCACATATGAATCTTTTTCAAAATCATGGAGCTCTGGATAGGTCTCTCTTGAAAGATTTTAATGTTATTCTTAAAAATTCTCTATGGAGAAAATAAGGGACCCAGTTGTTATATCCCATAATACAATCATTCATTTGTGTAAGATAGAATGACCTGGGCAATCATTTAACCATTCATGATGTGTATTTTGACAATAGGCCCAAGCACTATGGCGGCATTGCTAACTGGTGCTTCTCAGAAAGCGATGCATAATTGTCACATGCAATTAATTTCGATTTTAAAGTCTGTTCTAAATCTGTTTATTGTTGTTACGTGTCAGGACTCCTATTTTGAAGTTTCTGTTTGTTTCTGGTTTTCACTGTTTTCACACACTTCCTGTTGTAATCAATGTCACCTGTTCACCTTTGATTAGTTGACTATTTAAGTTCCCTGTGTCTAGTGTTGTTTGTCGGTTATTGTTGTATGTTCCCTGAATCCTGGATTACTTTGGATTGCTCGTTTCTTGTATTTTGGATTATCTTCATGTCACGCTGCTGTTTGCATTTGTCGTTACCCCCATCACTTATATGGTTAGTGTTTGTTTGTCTTGTTTATTAAATACCTTTTCGTGATCTAGTTTCTACATTTTGTTCATTTTTGCCCCGCAAATACTACCGCATCGTAACAGAATAGCCGACCAAATTTAACAACAGCGCAGCAGCGTTTTTTTTTTCATTTCCTTTGAAAATACGCCAGAATGGGATACCAATGGAAATAAACGTCCAGAACTTTTTGGATGAGGTATATGACATTCCATTTGAGGACCTGGCAATAATGGACATTTTTAGGTTCGGGCTGGATCTTGTGTTTAGAGTCATTATCCCTCAGCCCAATTACACGTGGACTATTAGGGAGTACATTAACTTCGCCTTAAGGATGGCCGCTTTGGACCTTAGGTTGGAGGAAGCGGATCTCAATCCCAGGGCCCCAGAGGTGGCGATTACTAGCCCGGAACTCGACCAGCCATCACCCTGCGAGGCGCAGCAGCGGCCTGGGTGCGGACTTACAGCCAGAGCCTGACGCAACCGAGGGATGGATTACCCCGGAGCCAAAGCTGGAGAAGTCCGATCAGGTGCATGAGCCGGCCGCAGCTGAGAGAACGGTGGCTTTATCTGTGATGCATGAGGGTAGCCTGGAGGACCTGGCCCACGACACCACCGCTGGGGGTGAGAATGGACTGGTTTCAAGTTTAGAGACTGTTATGTCCATAAATTCAGATGATACAATAATCCGAACCAACCTCCCTCTCCCACCTCCTCTTATGTCTCTCCCAATCTCCTCTCCGATGTCGCCGGAGCCTGTCAGTCCCTAGTCTCACCCTCAGCTTACCAGCAGTGTCGCAGACTGTCAACCACCAGCAACATCTCCGCTGAGTGCAGAGGACTCCTTGGCTCCACTTCCTGCCTCCAATGCCCAGACTCCTCCTCGGCCCTACGACCCTTCAGTTCCTCTATGGCTTACAGCTCCCTTGTCTCCATTGTCGACCATCGGTCCACCAGCTCCACCCGGTTCTCTCGTCCTTCCGGTGCTACCTCGGTCAGTCATCGTTCCACCATCGCCTCTGGACTATATTCCTCCAGTTTCACCTCATCACTCTGTCCCACTGGCTCCACGGAGCTCCTCTTTCCCTCAAGACCCCCTTCAGTCCTCCATCGCTCTGTCTCCGCCGCGTCCCTCCGGATCTCCATCTCGGTCGCCGAAGCAGTCTGCTCCACCTCGGCCCCCGGGACCCTCGTCGTCACCCTGGCTCATCTGCAGTCAGCCTCCACCTCCGCCTCGGGCTATACTGCCCCTGTCTCCGCCGCCATCGGTCAGTGCCATGGAGTTGTCAGCCTCTCCTCCACCATGGCTCCTCCCTCCATCGTCTCCACCATGGGATACCTCCCTGACTGTGTTCAAGTATCCGCCCTGGCTGTGTTCAAGTCTCCGCCTTGCCTCCCACCATGTAATCAGTATCACCACCAGGTGATACTGATTACAACAGGAAGTGTGTGAAAACAGTGAAAACCAGAAACAATCAGAAACTTCTGAATAAGAGTCCTGACACATAACATAATGCCCCCCTCTCGGAAGGCGNTGGTCATCAATAGTGCTTATACGGCGTGAGGACACGCCTTCCGAGAGGGGGGCATTATGTTACATGTCAGGACTCTTATTCAGAAGTTTCTGATTGTTTCTGGTTTTCACTGTTTTTACACACTTCCTGTTGTAATCAGTATCACCTGTTCACCTTTGATTAGTTCACTATTTAAGTTCCCTGTGTCTAGTGTTGTTGTTGTCAGTTATTGTTGTATGTTCCCTGAATCCTGGATTACTTTGGATTGCTCTCCAACAGGGAGTTGACCATTTTGAATGGGATTTTTGGTCAATACCACGCTCTTAATTTTTAAATACTCCTCCTAGGGTATTTATGGGTTTGTCACCAATTTGGAAAATATCATGCTGAGATATTGAAAATGCACTTTTTTAATATCTTTTATTGAACATATTTGCCAAGTCTGATGTATATGGCTCAATCCATGCTGTAGATATTAGAGACTTCCTGTTTCCCATTTTTCACTATAATTATACCACCTCGCCATAGCAACACAGTTGGAGAAATCAAAAACCCCTATGCAGTTTTGAATCTTTATTGTCTTAGCATAATGCTAACCAAGTTTGTTGACAATCACATGAAATCCCTACGAGGAGTATTTGAAAGTTCACGGCATGCGCCTTTCAAAAATGTCCAACTTCCTGTTGGGCGGAGCTAAGTTAGCATGAAAGTTGTTTGGGTCAACATGACTGATACATGTGTGTGTGCATGTATGTATGATATATGCACCTTTTTTGTGCCCTGTACCAAGGAGTGCTACCGAGCCCCCCTGCCCCATCCTTTGGCATCCTTTGCCCAGCCCTAATGGCCGACGACCTTGATGTATGTGCCAACTTTTGGATTTTTTTGAGTATGTTAAGGGAAAGCAATAGGGCCCTTTGCGCTTTCGGTACTTGGGCCCTAATAAAAGCAGCGTTAAGAGTATGATTGATTAAAATGTTAAAAGTTATATGTGCTCAAGCCCCGTAAGTTATCTTTACATCTTTACATAACAAGCAGGTGAGCTGAACTGCACTTCAGCTTTCTGAAATAATGGTTCGGATTCAGACTTCAGTAAATACACACGGCTCATGTGTGCTCAGCAGCTCGCACAAGCCACAGTCGTATGAAAGGGAAGCAGCTCAGTCTGTTGAATGGAGCTTTTGTTCTGGGAGGTTGTGGCTTTTTTACATTCTGCAGCTCTGCAGATGGAGCTGAACTGGCATGGGACTAGCATTGAAATGAGCTAGACCCCTCCCCCCAGTCTCTGTGAGATGCTGCATTTGTACAATACTGTGTGTTTTTGTGACCAGCAAGGCAGGTGCTAAGCCATAGCACAGACCATCAGCGGTAGGGAGTAACTGATCTGAGCTCACTCCCACAATTACTCCCTCACTCCTCCACACTTCCTCACTCCTCCTCATGAGTGAGTCCCAGCACACGAGTTAACACGCCAACAACTTCAGAAGAGCAAGAGCAAACTGCTCTGAGTCTTCAGTCTTTTCAGAGTTTTAAAGTTTATTCCTGTATTGAGAATAATACTAAAATTTAAAATTGTTTCAATGTAGTACGTTGTTAATTAAATATCGTACTGACTGTTGTCAGTAGGTCATTTTAATGTATTGATCATTATTTACCAACACATAAAACTAAACCATTCTGCAATTCTGTGATTGACAGAAATTCTGAATGACAGATAGTCTCATCTCAGCTTCTGTGTTCTACATAATGAAATAAAATTTGCATTAAACTGTTTTTTGGGGACAATTTAATGCTCGATAAGTTCAACTAAAACTGTGAATTGTTCACTCAATTAGCAAAAACAATCAACTGCTTTATTTCATAAACAGTAAAGTTAAAAACAAACAATCAAGAATCCTATAGCTCAGTGGTTAGAGCATGGTGTTAACAATGCCAAGGTCATGGGTTCGATCCCAGGGATTGCACATACTCAGAAACAATGTATTGTACAATGTAATGCAATGTAAGTCGCTTCGGAATAAAAGCGTCTGCCAAATGCATAAAAATTCTGAATGAGAATTGAATTTGCTAGTGTCTGGCTCCACCTGCTGGATAACTGAGGACAAGGACTTTAGCAGCAATGATTAGCCTGTGATAGAATGGACTAAAGTCAACTTATTATTATAAATGCTTTGTTGCAAAAGATAAGTCTTCAGTGGTTATTGTGAATAGAATATGTTATGCAACAGAGCTTTAAAATACATAAAAGAAGCCAGTGGAATTTGTAGGTACAGTTGTGCAACAGTGACACCGCAGAACACCACAAAACCATGACATTCACTGTGTGGTTTTGAAGTATTTTAAACTATTTCAATTATAAAATTAAACCTCTGGATGTACCATTTGTCGAAATTTTAATATCTTTCTGACCATAAAGAGAGGAGGTTGACGTCATCAGGAGCTATCAGTGTAGTACCAGTGTGTATGAATATCAGTGTAGTTCAGTATCAAGGTTTGTAAGCCAATAGAACAACTTGTTTGGACAATAAACCTGTGGACACAACTGTGAAAAAACATCAGATAAAAGTACCGTAGCTGCTGATTGATACAATGACACCTTTATAAGAGCAAAAAGCAGAATTATTTATGTTTTTTATTACTGCTCACAAACTGGTTTTTGCAAGCAAACAAATAAAACTACATGCATACATTTGGTATAGCGGATATGTTCTCCACTGAATTAGTTATTCTGCTTGTGTTATTTTCATTTAAAAATCAATTTAAAGCAAACAAATGAATGTATTTTGTTATATTGCAGCAGATGTTCCACCAACGTGTAAAACATTTTTTTCTCCTGCCTTGGAAGTCACAGTTGAACTGTTAGAGATGCTGCAATCTTTTACATAAAGTTGTGTATGAAGATGATTCTGAGGATGATCATCTCTGCTTAAAGGAGGCTTTGAACTTTATTCATGCTCTAAATAAACTTTCAGCACCTAAAGGTGACTTTTTAAGAGTGTATTTCTCTTGTTAAGATGATTTTCAACGAGGTAGTGAGGAAATTTCCAGTTAATGGAACTGCTATGAGAGGTCATTTCATAAGATGGCGCCATGAACATATTTCTTTTTTAGAAAGCTAATCTAGTGTCAGATCTAGTTTAGAGCTTAACATTCCCCATACTTTTAGTTTTTATGGTGAAACAATGAAATGCCAGTTAATTATCTGCTTGTACAAAAAAATCTGCTTGTTCTGAAGCCTGAACATCATCCAGTATGGGCCAACAATTTTTTATTTCCTGTATCACTGAACAAAAAAGCTGCTATATGATGCCTTCATTTACTAAATATAACTGATAAATGTCACACAACAGAATGAGGTTTACCTCATCGGTCAATGCGTTTGTTCATCAGAATGAATCTACATTAGGAACCTTGTTTGGTTTCTCTGGTGTTCTTACATTTTCCACATCTGTAAGTTAGACGTTAACTTAACGGCCAAGTAATTTACTGACAGTGTTCATGTAAACGACAGTGTTCATGTAAACGACACCGACGCGCATCAGTTTTTATAACACCAGACCAACGAAAGCCATCTGACTTCATTAATAAACTCTGTTTTCTTTCGGTAGGAGCGCGATGACCCCTCGAGCCCTCATTAAAACTCGTTCAGGGACTAAAATGTACCCTCTTCCTCTACACAAACTCCTTCATGACTCAACAGCGTTGTTCAGTTCCGTTCACTTTGCCCAGAAGAGAAAATCTTTCATTCTGATAAACACATCTCCCACCGGCCCGCGCGTCTGAATGAGGCGCTGCAAAACGCGCGCTTGTCTGAGCTCGGGACTACAAGGGCATACGCGCCGCGTGCTTCCCGCTCTGTCCCCGAGCGTTAGAGCAGCTCGTGTGAAGAATCAGAGATTTCCACGCGATTTGCTTCAGACGCGACGAACGGCTTCACAGGAATACGCGCTCGCTATCGGAAGATGAAAAAGCAGCACGTGTAAAGCAGCGCATACATGTGACAGCGCACAATGTTTTCTTTCAGGTAGTCTTCTGGGCATTGTCGTTGTGGGTTTGATTTTTCAAGTCGTTACATTCAAAGGAAGCAGGCGCGACTAATCGCTTCAAAGGCCCGCGATCCTGCGCAGACGACGTGAGTCTGCTGGAGGAGAGCGATACTTTCAAAAGATTTGTTGAGATCCACTACACGCGTCTGCAGTGAATGGTGAAAGTCACGCTGACCATGTTGAACAGCAACTAATTAGTCCTTGCATCACGTCTAAAGTCTGTTGATGATGGCTGAGTTTTTCCTTCATACAACGGAAGTCAATGTCCCATGACCAACAACAGTTCAGACGCTTTTCATATTTTATTAGTACGTACATTCCTTACATTACACCATGTGAAGTTGGCACTGCCAGCGTGAGTCCCCCCGCACAAATCCAGCTCCCATTACAAGCTGACCCATTATTTACAAACCCTCAGACAGACTCACACGACCTGATGCGTTTTGTAGACAGAGCAACACTTACAACAACCACCTGGGGGCAACACACTCCACTAAACACAAAACTAACACACGTCAGCAGCACTCGGAGGACAAACAATACAATCACTCCGTCAACCTGATATTTGAAAGGAATAAATATTTAACTGAGAGCTGATTTTCTCTGAAAATCTTTCACGTGAGAACATGCATTAAACCTTCTCATGTGGAGCTGCAGCTACATCAATAAAAACACATTCAGAGATATAATTTGAATAAATATATCTTGTGTGGAAAGATGATCCATAAAGCAAAAACAAAGGGGTGTAGGGTCTGAATCTGATGCTGCCGCTGGTTTCCTGTGGCTGTACTGCTCTCTGTAAGACAGCTGGTTATAGACAGCCTGTGTGTCCAAACACACTCACATGAAGAAACACTCAATAGCTCTTAAGACTGACACCCAACAATGTAACAAACACACCATTGCATGAACAGTCATAATTGTAATGATAATAAATATTATAATTTATACATGGACAACTGCTGTTTGTTTTAAACTCATTTTAGAACATAAAGGACAGGCAGGTGTTAATGCGGCTTCCATGGTAACAGAAGAGCCGTAAGTAGAAATTGATTTCATTTTGATCCAAATACAATGACATCAGACAGTTTGATCGTGATCATCATAAAATGATTGTGTGTAAATGTGAAGCTCTGAATCTCCTCACATTCTTTAGTTTGACATCATTGCCACATAATCATTGGATAAAAACTTCATTACTTAAACTGAAACAGTAAAAAAAGAATGTTTTTTTTCTTCACTATCTTCTCCGACTTGTAAAAAAAAAATAATTTGTAAGCACAATATATGCTGTTATAAAACCAATTTAGGCCCTTAATTTTCCAGATGCATAAAGTTTTTAGGATCATGAGAAACATTCATCCTTATAAAACATGATTTTATTAGCCTTTCAGATAGCAAGGAACAAAAAGCAAATTCTGCCACAATTTCTGGTTTATAAGGAAGTTTGTTGCTTTATAGACGCTCCACTAAACACTCAGCCAACAGGAGATCTGAAGAACGGCACAGTCAGGCAGGTCGTCTACAGGAACTAAAGCCAAAGCAGGAGCAGATCTCTCCAGACCCTTCCTCATGCAGATTTCCAACCCTACAGACAGAAAAATCACAAAGGTCACACTTCAAATATAAATCCAATATGCTTATGTTTAATCCTCCAATATTCTATAAACTGTTTCTACTTTCACAGCTCACCCTTAAAGCAAAAAACAGACACACATTCCCAAATTATTGACTTTCTCAAATCTTCGACAGCTGTAGGTCTCTGCTCAAATATCACATTGGCATATGGTTAGCAAGACACTAAACGTGTGTATTCACAGAGGAAAAGAAAATCTTTAGTTAGACTTTAGCAACAGATTAGCAGTTTGTAGAACGTTCTGGTGGAATTGATCAGAACTCTATCTGAAGGTCTGTAAGCACAAGAGGGAATTTAGGTTTCTCTGATGTCCACTCAAGTCAACAAATGAATAGCAGTCAAGTGATCTCTGTCTCAAACAGACTACAGCCTGCTCTTTATGCCTGTATTATCACTCAATAGTGTGAACATGATTGTTTTATTTGTGACGAGCCCCATCGGTTGTCACTGGTTTGGGTTTTCAACATGCTTCTGACCACTTGGAATGTTTTCTTTGGGAAGCAGCTGAACAACAAGATAAAGTCTTTTTTAACGCCAAATAGATATAGTATGAAGGAAATTAATGGATATTATGGTCTGTGTGCATTTTTGCATGAACTATGAAAGTGAAGCAGATAATCAGACAAAAGAGAAGTTGTGAAGGGAAACGGGGACAGAAAGGTGAAATCTCTTTTGATGACTGTTACGCTCTTTCATCACAAACAAGCTCAGCACGTCAACGGCAGCATGTGGCGTAATTAGCTCCAGTACTAATGAAAGATTCTTTCATCTGTGAATTTCTATTTTTTAAGTTTGTTTTATCTATGCCTGAGGTGCTCTGTGGGATGTTGGACTTTCAACATGAGATCAGCAGAGGACAACAGCGCTGTCCATTGAGACCAAAGAAATAAACAAGTTACATTAGTGACACAGTAACCTTCATCAGTCTGTCAGTTTTCTTATGTGCAGGGTATCTCAGGAGTTTGTGGATTTGGATGGGAAGACATCTATCACTAAAAATGATTTTCCCTGCTCAAAAACTGCTATTAAATGTTTGTCAACAGAACCGGACAATACACCAACCCAAAACACCCCACAGTTATTCTCATCACAACACAAACTTCTGTGTTAATGAGCTTTAACATTAATGCTTTATGTTTAATTAATGTTTTCTGAACATTTTTTATTGATAATGACAGCAATAATTCATCACACAATGAACAACTAATGGAGGAATGTGTATTAAATGAACAATATACATGACAAACATAAATGGGAACATAATAATACACACGGAAGTTAAATGTAAGCGGTCTCCCAGTGGGCAAGCCAACTGGGCGACAGTGGCAAGTAACCCAAACTCCAATGATGTATAAATGGAGATAAAGACCTTGGGAGAAACCAGGAGGGCCGGTTCTCCTTTGGCATGTTAAAGTTGCAATCAACACTTTTTAGTTCATAAAGGAAAGCTTTCAACAATGATACATTTCCATTCATTTAAAACTAAATTTACCACTAAACAGCCATAATCATTTTAAATCCTCATTCAATGTTATCGCTTTATCTTCAAATCTGACCACAAACATTCTCCTATCTAAACAGAGAAAACACCCCTGATGAAGTCATAGAATTAGCCTCTGAAAATCTGTTTGTATTGTAACTTAATATACACTAAGATGAGACGATCATCATGTTTATTCTATAATTTCCAAAGTGCCTAAACCTCTGTGCTGGTCGGCAGTATTCTGAGCTGTATGGTATCAAAGAGTATAAATCCATATAAACAGGAATCATATCTGTCTCATTTACGAGGTTTAGCTACTGCCCTACAGTCTGATATTCTCACACTTTCTGGTGTTAAAGACAGAAATGAAAATTCTTTGCAAAATATGCTAAATATCAAGAGAACAGATGACATGCTAAAGTTTATTTTATATTTCACTGTGATAATACTATGTCTATGATGCTCATGTAAGTGATTTTAATAAGATTTGCGATTAATTTCACATTATTTTTCCAGTCCAGAGGAGAAATTAGACAATGATTGTGTATAAAGTGTATACAGGAGGCCACAGAACTGTGATGTTAGTGTCAAATGTGTCACACTCTCTAAAAACACAAAACTAGCTTTTTTGCCATCAGTTCATGCCAGAAGTTACTGAATAAACACACATTTGTGTTTTGAAATTGTTTTTGATTGATGTTTTGTTTTCTTTACAATATTCTACATAAAAAATAATGTCTTTTCTTTAAATGCGTTTCTTTTTTATTTTATTTTATTTACATAAATTCATTTCAGGCTACCAAAATCTGAAGAGTGCTTGCCCAAAGGGCTACCAGGGATATTAAATTTTTGCGAGCCCTGAGTTCATTTCATTTATACAGCGCAATTCTTTTACAATTTTGCATTGCAAAGTGGCTTTATGGAGTTAAGTTTTAGATAAACTAGTTATGCTGAAAATGATATACATATGGCATGGTAAAATGGTAAATATGGTAAACATATATGGTAAAATGCCTCTTAATATGTATATGTCAGCAGTCTCTCAGTCAGCAAGCCATAGGCAACAGTAGCAGGGAACCAGAAAAACAGGCTTAACCAGGAGGGCCAGTTCTCCTCTGGCACATTAACAAAGCACTGCTGCAACCACACAAAGAAATGCTGTTAATTATTTAGAGATTATTATAGAAGTCTATCACACAATGATAAGTGTGTGACACAGACTACGTTGTTTATGGTGTGTGGCATGATGTGGCCAGAAAGTAGAGTCTGACAGTGATTTATAGATCAGAATGCAGAGTTGCAGGCCGTGATTATGGCATATCTCATTTATTTTAGCAAACAGAGGTTATGGTCTTCATTGGGTGGAATAATTATTAGCCAGGACTGGCATTAGCCAGAACCAGAGTTGAGGTTGTCAGTCTCTGGTGTCCTCAGAAGTCTTATTTGGATGGGATAGACTGAGCATCAGGCTGAATCAGAGTGGGGTCTGTAAGTCTCTGATTTTCTCATAAGTCCACTTCATTGAATTAACCCTCTGGGGTTCAAGGGTGTTTTGGAGCCCTGGAGAAGTTTTGACATGCTCTGACATTTGTGCTTTTTGCAGGTGCTTATAAACATATAAATGACTGAAGCTGTAGCACAAACTGGGCTACAATAATATTTTAGCTGCGTGTATGTACATGATTGTGTTTTTGAGAAAGTAACGTTTACGTGGTTAGTGAAAAACTAAAATTTTAAAGTCACTGAAATAAGGCCATAAAACACATACAGATCATTTGTTCACAAGCCTTTTGAGAACTTGATCTTGTAGCCTAGAGTGTTTGCTTGAAAATGATGTGAGAATCATCTAGTTCACACAAAACAGTATATTCATTTTAATTTTTGAAGACACTTTTTGTTTAGAACGGCGTATGCAAGGAGGCGTGAATGATCATGAATAATGCTGTGATTCACACCTGAGAAGACAGAGACCCGCATAATAAGCTGCATAATGAGCCTTTCAGTCAGGTGTGTGACTGAGAGGGAACTGAGGAAAGAATGAATAAAGAATGTAAGGACAAAAGAAATGTATATATTTTTTGTTTGTAGCTTATTTAAAATATATTTAACTATCACGCAAAATAACCTGAGATTCACTTGCAAGTGCAGTTATTACCAATGAGCAATTACAAGCTGATAATAAAGGATAAGGAAGGACGCGCCTATATGTCTGTCAATGGGTCACTTCTCTGTGACACTTACAGCTTATTAAATATATTTACACCTCAGACGATCGCGAATACCAATGACCTGGTATAACACATTCAGAACATTTACACCAGAGCAGATATCCGCGAACAGAAACTTTCACAGTTTGGAAAAATATAGTTTTAACATTACAAAATGTCAAATAAATAAAACCATGGTTATTTTCATAAGAGACTTCGTAGTATATATAATATTTGTTTATATATAGCATAGTTTATATATGCGCTTTGTTTAAAACTAAAAGTCATCTGAGTTGTGTTTATCATCTAAGGAGAAGGTGAACTCGCTGTCCAGAACCATCTGAAGTGCTTCTTCACTCGTGCAGGGTGTCATCATTCAAACGCGCAAATAAAGTGAGTAAATTCTATGATGAAGCTTTGACGATTTCTGCAGCTTTTCGGGGGTGTGTACATGATTACCTGACTCGCCTTAGATTATTTACATATGAACAGCATGCTCAAAGCGAGGCGGGATCACATTAGCGGTAATAAGATGTTACAGAAGAAACTATACATCTCCTAACTTTCACACAGATTACTTAAAAAGAGAATATTTGTTTTTTAATTAGAATTGATTTATGTAAAAGTACACATTTCGAGCTTTCTATACGTATATTTATTATGTCGGTGGGGCACGTATTTACTGAGATTTAGGTTGTTTCATTTATGTGTCTGTGAAAAGAGATGACAGAGACAGCGAAGGCAGAGTGCGTACCCTGTCTGTTTTCTTCTTTGTATAAAAGCACAGGATTTTATTGCTATTATGAGTGTATACAAATAAAAATAGACCCTTTACAGATTCAAATGATGTATTGGTTGTATCTGTACGATCAAAAATGACGAAGCATTTTACGTTCTTTTCCGTGTTATCATGAAAACATGCCTCAAAACACACCAGTGCGTTTGTCGACCCCAGAGGGTTAAGCACTGAATTAAGCACTGAATTAAGCACTGTTCGCCAGATGTGGAGCTTCTACTGTTAAAATGCCATCCCTATTATCTACTAAGGGAATTTACTGCTGTGTTTTTAGCCGCTGTTTACATCCCCCTAACTACACAGCTATGCTCGGCAAGCTCCACAATTATATAAGCGTGTTAAGAGACGGCTCACCTTGACGCTGTTATTATCGCTGCTGGTGACTTTAATCAGTGCAACCTACGGACTGTGCTTCCCAAATATTACCAACATGTGAACATTCCAACCCGCCAAAACAACACACTGGATCATGTTTACAGCAACATACGCAGTGCATACAAGGCTGCACCCCGCCCCAACTTTGGACTCTCAAACCACATTTCTTTGCTCTTGTATCTGGATTACAGACAAAGACTCAAACAAACAAATCCTGTTACCAAACAGGTTAAGCTCTGGACTGTTTTGCACTGATGGACTGGGATGTGTTTAAAGCTGCAGCAACTCGAGAGGACTCTTCTGTCAGCGTACAGGATTACCCTGAGTATGTGACTGGGTACATCAGCACTTGTGTTGAAAACATCCACCATACAAATCAGAGAAAGTGAACCATTTGTCAGATATGGTAACCCATACCCAAAATGTGACCTCTGCATTTAACCCATCACTGGTGAGGAGTGAACACACACTGTCGTGAACATGCACACACCCGGAGCATTAGGCAGCACATTACTACCACCCCAGTGCTGGAATTGAACCAGCAACCTTCTGATTACAAGCCCAACTCACCCAGGTAGGGTCATCAGAAGCCCTGGATAAACAGTCAGGTACGGCACATGCTGCATGCTCGATCTCTTGGATTTAAATCAGGCAATGAGGCAGAGTACAAAGCTGCAAAGTATGAACTGAGGAAAGCCATTACAACGGCCAAGAAACAGTATATAGAGAAGGTGGATAGTTTCTACTCTACTGCTGATGCTGGGCGGATGTGGCAAGGGCTACAGCACATCACAGACTACAGGACCATCACAAGCACTGCTAGTCCCTCAGACAGCTTACCGGATGACCTCAACATCTTCTATGTCCGCTTTGAGACCTCCAATTACAACATAGAGAGGCACACACACACTGGGTTTACTCAACCCCCCTCCCCCCCTAATACTGTATCAATAGCTGCAGTACACGAAGCACTGAGGAGGATCAACCCCCGCAAGGCAGCCAGACCAGACAACATTCCTGAAAGGACCCTCAGAGCTTGTGCTACAGAGCTAGCTGAATGACTACAGACCAGTAGCGCTCACTTCAATCATAATGAAGTGCTTTGAAAGAGTGGTGCTGGCCCACATTCAGAGCAGCATACCGGACTCATTGGACCCCCTGTAGTACGCATACCGGCCCAACAAGTCTACCTCAGACGACATTGCTGCTGCCCTCCATATTTCCCTCTCTCATCTGGAAGATGAGAGACTACAGCTCCGCCTCCAACACTGTCATTCCACACAAACTCACGTACGAACTGTTTGCACTTGGTATACACCCTACACTCTGTGACTGGCTTTTAGATTTCCTGACTGGCAGACCCCAGTCTGTCAGGATCAGTTTGGCGCATGTGGCATCCAGGCCATTACCAACTACAGGACAACATCACATGCCTGTGACAGTGATGCCTCCCTCCCAAATGCGCTGAACAACTTCTACGCTTGGTTCGAGGCACAGAATGGTGTGACGGCGAGGACAGTCGATGTGAGGAAGACGAGTCAACCCACAGAAGGCTGCTGGCCCAGACAACATTCCTGGCAGGGTGCTCAGAGGATGCGCAGACCAGCTGGCAGATGTTACAGACATCTTCAACATCTGCCTGAGCACCATCGTTGAACCGACGTGCTTCAAAGCCACCACCATTGTCACTGTGCCAAAGAAGTCTTTCTAAACCTGCTGGGCCTGAACACCACCCTCAGCAACTGGATCCTGGACTTCCTGACTGGGAGACCTCAGTCCGGATCGGGAACAGCACCTCTGACACCACCACACTGAGCACTGGAGCCCCCCAGGGTTGTGTGCTCAGTCCATTGCTGTTCACTCTGCTGACTCACGACTGTGCAGCAATACACAGCTCAAATCACATCGGCAAGTTCGCCAATGACACAACCGTAGTGGGTCTCATCAGCAAGAACGATAAGTCAGCATACAGAGAGGAGGTGCAATGGCTAACGGACTGGTGCAGAGCCAACAACCTGTCTCTGAACGTGGACAAAACTAAAGAGATGGTTGTTGCTTTTAGAAGAGCATACCATGACCACTCTCCGCTAAACATCGACGGCTCCTCTGTGGAGATTGTCAAGAGCACCAAGTTTCTTGGTGTTCACCTGGCGGAGAACCTTACCTGGTCGCTCAACACCAGCTCCATAACCAAGAAAGCCCAGCAGCGCTTATACTTTCTGAGAAGACTGAGGTAAGCACATCTTCCACCCCCCATCCTCATTACATTCTACAGAGGGACCATCGAGAGCATCCTCTCCAGCTGCATCATTGCCTGGTTTGGGAATTGCACTGCTCGGACCACAAGACCCTTCAGCAGGTAGTGAGGAAAGCTGAGAAGATCATCAGGGTCTCTCTTCCCTCCATCACAGACATATACACCTCACGCTGCATCCACAAAGCCATCAGCATTGTGGATGTTCCCACACACCCCTCCCATACACACTTTACCCTCCTACAGACGGTACCGCAGCATTTGTACCCTCACAAACAGACTGGGCAATAGCTTTTTTCCCCATGCCATCAGACTCCTAAATAGTCAGTGAAACTGGAGTGAAGAATTTCACACACACACACACAAACATACATATATATATATATATATATATATATATACACACACACACACACACACAAAACTGGACATTCCCCACCCTTCTTGTTTGCACTAACTGTTTTTGCACATCTGACATTCCCCACCCTTCTTGTTTGCACTAATTGTTTTTTGCACATCTGGCTGCCAAAACCACACCTTTACATTGTTTACATTGTTATACACTTATGTTTACTTATGTTTACATTTGTTACACTGTCTTGTGCTGTC
>JAZGTJ010010962.1:282-17462 GCA_036877575.1 Botia almorhae
TTCATTGTGTTTTTCTTCTTTTGTAGTGGCATATTTTTGATCGTTTCTTGGAAAGTTACGTTCAGTTTTATAAAGTTACGTTCATTCTTATTGGCACAAAAATAATCCCATAGTCTCAGACCCTGAAAAAAATATTGATTTATCCAAATGTCAAGATGAAACATTTTTGCGCTGGAGGTGGGTCTGAATGGAGATCATGGAAAGCTAAGGTTAGATGTTTTCAGAGGTCATTGATCACCAAAATCAGAGGCCCTTAATTTGCTACTTAAAACAACACATCACTGTACTAGCACAGAACTAGTTGACGCACATATATGTACACACCCATTACAAAATAAGACCTGTATGTGTGATATATATATATTATACCTGCATATAATACATGAACGTAAACAATGTTTTATATTAGATTATTGTTGGGGCTACGGTTAAAAGGCTTATTTTTGCAGACATTCATTATAAATACATAAAATGTGAAAAATTAATTGATAGCAACAGAACAATGCTTTTTTTCAATGTACAGTGTTAGTACAGTGATGTGTTGTTTTAAGTAGCAAATGAAGGGCCACTGATTCTGGCATTTCACATAGAACAGACTGTTCTTCTACCAAACAGCTATTTCACAAAATTAGTACGAATTACTTTATTAGCATACATTAGTGGATTTGTATAGATGATGATGAAATAATGCGGTTTTAAGTCTATTTCATGGAATTTCACGTGTCTGCGTAAATTTATTTATGTGCAATGACTCAAGAATGTACAGCTTTTATTTACTGCCCCAAATTTTTGCCATTGGTTGAGCCAGCATTGTTAATTGTTTTTATTACAAAACCATGGGAATCATAAATGCAGTCTTGGTTTTGAAGGCATAATTTAAATTAATTTTATTTATAGACATTTAAAATAATCCTCAGTAAAGATTTCTAGTCCGTAAACTAAAATTTGAACATTACATACTTTGATTTGAAGGGAAAAACAAAGTGAAAATCTGACATCTTTGATTGGTAGATATCTTAAGGAAGTAGTTATTTACTAGACGTTCTGTAAATAAAGATGGTTGTTTTAAAAAGGAAGTTAAATCACATCCACTGTTCCTAAAATTATATATACACAATAACTAAACAACCCCAGGGCCTACCACAGTGTGATTTTAACGTTTTTTCAAAAATAATTGCGTCTATGCTGTTGCTTAAAACCTTGTCTGTTTAAAAAGCTTTTCTGTGTATTTAATAAATGGGTTTTTATGGTCAGCTAAAAACAGTTGAGGGTTATGAAAGTGATCTTTAGTTCAAATAGACAACCTGTATTTGTCAGAAATGTTCATGCTGAATATTGATGAAAAAGCATTTTTTTATTTGACTGAGTTTTTTAAATGCCTTCACAGTAAAGTGTGATTTGCAAGAAAACTCCCAGAGGGGACACAGACAAAATGAAGCTTAAATGAGAGATAAAAGTTGCTTCTCTCACCAAATCGTGCTTTTGATATTGCTTTGTCTTGTATAAAATATTATCCTATATTTTTCTGAAAATAATAGTGAAACATTTCAGAAAATTACTCTACATGACTCTACCTGATACAGCAATATTTTAACAATACTTTCAGAAAGCAAGACCGTGAATGTGTTTTTCTAAACTAGATTCAGGACCATCAGTAATTGGGTGTAAGGTTATAATAGTAAATATACTATCGTTCAGTACTGTTGGCCAAATTTCCTATGCATGTCCCTATGCATGCACTTGCCATAAAATAAAAAAATACATTTTTAATAGAAAGATATGTTATTTTATATGTTATATTAAAATAACAGTAAAATCTGTGAAACATACTTTTAAGTGCATACTTTTGGATCGATCTAATGTTTTTAGCATGAGTTTATATGCACTTCCCCTAATATCACACTCTTATTATATGCACTTTTATATATATTGTGTGTGTGTGTATATATATATATATATATATATATATATATATCAAACTGGAGTGTGGTTGGTCATTTCACATTATAGTGAGGTTGTCTCTCCTGAGATCTTCTGAGAGATGTGAGATTGTTTTGTTCTGCACTTCCCCACTGCATCTTCCCCACTGCTGCCTTATCCTTTTCCATTTCTCAACACACTTTAGTTACTTAGTCCCTTCCTTCCATTTTCCTTATCCTGTATCCATTATCTGATTTTGGCTGTAATGGCTGCTCTTAGTGAGAGTCTGTGCATCAAACCTAATCTATCAGAGCAAATAAACCCTTTGTCCAGCTATTGCTCTTTTGTCTGGAATAGGTGATTAACTGAAAAATGTTGGATGCCCTCTGCCCGACTAAATTACATGATATTAATTATTTAACAGGACTAAAATTAGACACTCTCTCCCTAGTTCTCCATCAGGGAGCCAGCTTTAGCATTTTCTGTTGGTGGATTCTAATAGAACAGAATACAGAATGAGATATTTCTTGCATTAGTTAAATTGCAATCTGTTTTCCCTAAATTTCTGTTTTCTCTTTCAAAGTCTGTACACTGCAGATTTTTCATCTGAAAAGTTTTACAGAAAGTTGGTGCATAAGCAAAATCAAAGTGGATTTTTAAATCCCTGTGGTCTCACTGTCGTAAAAGGTGATATGTTTATATGTATTTATGTATATGTTTTTCAACAGCATCTTCCCTTCAGCATCTTGGGCAGGACTGTAACGGGGCATTTGGCTATATTTCCACTGTGACTAATGCTCACAGCCAGTACAAATGTTTTCCATCTAGCAGTTTTGTCTGGGCTCAGAGGATCAATAATCATGGTTTGTTTGAAGGGGAGGGAAGGGGCAAAGCTGGAACCATAATTCAGCATTTACTCAAAAGCATTAGATAAAGTCTTATGAGGCCCATTAATTTAGATCCTCCTCACTTTTTAAACTGAGACAGATCCATGTCTTTGGCAAAATTAGCATTTAAATGACTTGTGACCTGCAGCCTCCAGTTGCTGACTTCCACAGGCAACTCACTGTGAAGACTTCTCAGCCATGAGAAATCCTGCTCACTGCTTTTTTTGATCTGTAGCACAGAAGTCATTTTCTGTGTTGATGTGGAGGTGTGGTAAATTCAGCTATTTATCTACACTGCTTTTTTTTGGTGTTTTTCTCATATGTCTCAGGGGCGACTTGGGTCAGCAGGGCAAAAAAAGTTGCAGAAATGTTTTTATTGCAGTCCTTGCAATGTCTCATATCCAGCTTTTTATAGATCCAGTATCTAGATTTTCCTTTGCTATTACTCGAATATTTTGAAGTGAGAGCACTCACATTTCATTTTTCCCTCTTTAATGAAAGTGCTTCAGAAAAGGATGTGTAAATAATTGTGCTTTTTATACCTTTATATTGTATGGATGCAGGAGCTTCACAAAAAATAAGGATATTATCATAGATGCAACCATTCATAAATAATAAACGTGAAAATAACCTGCTGTTATGTGGTGCTGTAGAGAGTGAAGCAATTTCTGTGTCATAATGTTTCAAAATGAAAGCAGTCTGTTTTGACCATAATTTGCATGTTCTTAAGTTTTGTTTTGTCCTTGTCAATATTTAAAATTGTACAAGTGACCAGTGGCACCAAACAGAATTGCAAAAATGGAGCATTTCCAAACAGGTGTTAAACACTTCCTTCATCAGCTACTGGTAGTACAAAGATATAGCCCCTCCCCAAAATTACACCTTGATTGACTGAATATTATTATATTCTGCCTGATTAGATTGTAATTCCCTTTGGTGGTACTAGTGGCACAGAAATTACACACTTTTAAGATTGTAACTTTTGTTTATTTAAAACAGTTTAAGATGGTAAATCTAATCAGAATGCAATGATTTCCTTTGGTTCTATTACATCACTGAAGACCTTCAGGTTAGTCTCCTATTGATCGATTAGATCCCTTGACAAAGGTTTCAATTAGGGTGGTTTGCAACCCACTGCTAGAAAATCAATCCAGTAAACCATGCGGGTATTCCCCAGTGCACATCTGTTATTTTAATGTGCTTCTTCTCTTTGTTCTCTTACAGTGGGAAAGACGTCCCTGATCACACGCTTCATGTATGACAGCTTTGACAACACGTATCAGGTAGGCAGCTGGCAGTATGCTTGACGCTGCTGTTATTCAGTCAGTTGAAGAGCTCAAGAGTCTCTCCCCTTATTGTGCAGCATCAAAGAGTCATTTCACACACTACTCAGAAAACATAATAGCCACGCTCTGTCTTTTATGTGAGAACAATTTTTCCAAGTTGATTACAAACATACAGCATTAAGATTGTGGTTAATGAATGCACTAAAGTTTACCTTTACATTTTCATGCTTGACATTAAATATACATCCATAATTTTGATATTAAAGTATTTCTCTTCTCGGGTCTGCATTTGTGTACATTCACCCTCCTAACTGTTTCAAATCAACAGAAGCAGAGATAAATATGCTTGCATGTCATGTTGCAATTGACAACATAGAAATTTATTTTACACTATTAATGATACTGTGTAAGCAAGTAGTGTTAAAAGCATTTGGAGAAATGGAAAACCAAATGTCTTTGCTGATGGCTTAGCCTAAACACATAGCATGTTCTTTTAACAGTTGCTGTATTATTGAATAAGGTGGGAATCTCAAGGGAAATAATGTCTAAATTAAGTTAATATTTTTTAATTAAACCTGTGGGACAACTGGCAGGGTAAAAGAATTCATCTCTAGGGAGATTGGTTTGCATATAGTATATACCGAGGGGAGAATGAGCTGTCACAGAGCTGTATTTCAACACTCCAATTACACAAACATTTGTTGGCCTAGCCATTTTTATGTCAGTTTCTAACATCTGGCACATGTCTGTCTTAAAGAAGGATACTTTTTGTGAACTCTATACTACAGACAGATAAAAATGTAAACTTCATGGTATTTGTGCTATAGCTCTTGTGTAAACACATAAACATGGTACAACCACACTAAAATACCATTAGGCAAGATTTGACTACAAAAAGGTATAGAAAACAGTGGACATTTGTTATATAGACAAATACTGTTTTTTAATATGCAGCATGTCAGCTCAAAGCAAATTGTCACATATTATTATTAGGCCAGGATGTCACGTCTTCCGTATGTTTTATGCAATATTGTAAGACTTATTGTTTATTTATTTATTTTGTATAAAACAATGATGTCATTACATTTTTAAATATGTAATAGGATTATTTATAAACTGTATGTGATGGGGACTCTGAGTCATGTGGATCCATCTGCAGCACTTTCATTGACAGAATGGTCAAAACAGGCAATAGGTCTAACACTGGCAAACAGAGCAATAGGGAATAGACAAAATCAGAAACGATAAGACAGGCTGAGGTCAGGGCAGACAGATAACAAATCTAAAATGTAACACATAACCAGGTAACCAACAATGGGACAACCGCTCTGAAATGTTAGCCGTGGCAAAACAACAGTCCATTGCAATGGGTTTAAATAGTCTGGCTGATTGGGAACAGGTGGGGCAAACAGGAAGTAATCAGCCCTAGGCACTGGTCACATGGGAAATGTAGTCCGAATGGGAAACTAATATTCTGGTGATGATTCCCTCTTGCGGCGCGTAGGAGGCCGTAACACTGTATATACAGTGTATATACATAACACTGTAATATACATTTGTAAGTGCAATGTGCACAGTGCTAATAAAATTATGTACCCTTATGGTTATTTTCTGTTATTATGTCACTGTTAGTATAGTTAATGTTTAACATAAGGCTTAAAGATAGCATTAAACTCTAAATTACCACCCCTCTGATCTCCATTTATCACTCGTGCTGAAGTGCGATGTTGGAGTGTCTTTAACGCAATATGTGTGGCGATTAGACGCGGTTTGTGACGTAAAGCAAACCAAGCATGCTGATACAGTGTCATACTGTAATAAGATTAAACAAGTGCTTTGTAAACAGATCATCATTGTTGTGCTTTCTGACGGCGGATGGTAAATTATGCAATCCAAAGTGCCCCATGGTTATTCTTACTGGCATGCTTTGTGTTTACCTATTGAACAGAAGTTAATCTGTATAACAGAATCCAAATGTGATAATCATCAGTGTGACACTGTATGATTATAGTATATGTTTGCATGATTGTAGGTATATTCAATTACAGGGACCTGTTATGCCCATTTTCACAATCTGTAGTTTCCCAGGAATGTGTCTGTAAAGTTTTAGTTCAGACCTCTACAGATTATTTCTTGTGCCATGATCTAATAGCCCATTTTTGGATGAGAGCAGAAACATGCTGTTTTCGTGTATCTTTAAATGCAGATTAGTCCGCCCTGCCCTCTTTCTTCCTCTTTTTTGAAACTGTTGAGGTTTCATAGGCATTATAAAATAAGGGGGGTGGTTGTCATGGTATGTTAAAAAAAGGAGTGTCCTAAAAACCCTGCAGTATGTGAAAGTACTTTGATAAACAATGGATTCAGGATCTGCCGTTACTTGTTCAAGAGGTGCACACAGGCCTCTGTTACTAATTTAACAACTTAATACGAAAGCCTTAAACCATATTTTTTCTTATCTATCACCATCTTTGCCATTTTTTATGTTTTCTGTAGATTAGGGAATACCTTTTTTGTTCAAGCATAATGAAGTGCACCCTTTAAAGAAAGTGAGGTCAATAAAGAAATGATTTATTGAGTTTGTGTGGAAGAACTTGACTGTGCATAAATCCCAGACCTGAAAATCTTTGGACTGTTTGGGAATTCTGAGTGTGAGCCAGACCCCACCACCTACATTACTGCCTGACCTCACTGATGCTCTTGTCTCCGGATGGATACAATACATGCTAAAACTAGTGGAAAGCCTTCTCAGGAGTAGTATAGTAGCAAAAGAGAAGGCCAACTCCCTATAAATGCCCATGTTTTTGAAATGAACAAGCACATATAGGTGTGGTGTTCAAGTGTCCACATGCTCTTGGCTATTCAATGCATATTGCAAAAAAGCCTCTTATGTTTTCTTAAAGACTTGGACAGCTGGTCTGCAATTTCGTCTTTAAAGGTGCAGTGAGTAATTTAACCAAATAATAAACAGTTACTGTCTTCGGATAAACAGTAGAAAGTGCATCAGAGCCTCAATGTTTACACTCTTTGAAATGTCAATTTAAAAACCCTTTATAAAGTTCATTTCTACATGGGAGGCCACAGGCATTTAAAGAAGCTAGCTTGTTAGAGCTGTAAGATGGAAAATGATTCCAGAAAATGATTTTAGACACCTGTTAATGACTGTGGCTGGTTCTGCTATTATATTCATTAAATGACAGGGTTCATTGCGACAACTGAATCTGACAGAAACCAAACAGTATATATTGTGTCATCTGCATAAGAATAAAATATATTGGCTCATCACTGTGTCACCTTTAGGAAGTAAAAGGTATGTTAATGAGGTGCTACACTCTAAGGTTACATCGGGTTACCTGTGCTTTTATAATTTGCATATACTTCAATAAGATCAAATCAAGCTGCTCCACAACATTATGATTGACCTTAAAATGTCTGGCAGTGGGCTTTCATGACAGCATATGCCAGAAGAGCAAAAGAGCATCACCCTCGACTCGACTATCATCTGTCAGTCTTATGTTCTATGCAAAACAAGACACATCTGCATATTTATGACTTTCTATCTGATGTAGATTCATCGCTGTCTGGTTCTGTATTAAATCAATGTTTTATGAGAAGAAACTGTGCAAAAGGACCGTTTACAAAAGCTCTTATTTTCCCCCATAAACCTGTGTACACAAACAGTACACAGACACATTGGTGCTGTTCCGTTTGGGGTAAAATATGTAGTGATATTGAATTATATAAAATATAAATAAAATATATAGAGATCTTGACATTCTTGAAATTTTGAAGAGTGAGTGATTCATAAAAGTATCAAAGAATTCTAACTTAGCACTCTGAAAGAAAATATTCCCCAAAAGCTACTTTTTCATAGATCAGTAGACCTATGGGGGTCCTCAATGTGGTTTCAGATTCTTCTAAAATGTTTCTGGAGAAATAAAAATAGAAACAAAACAAGCAATTGTAGACATGCAGTAAAATAAAGCTATAAGGGAAATGTGGATGTAAATAATTGGCTTTAAGATATTAAAGCAATTTCATTTGCGATTCTCATTCCTATTGGCAGTAAGGGGGGTAAGGGAGTGGATATACAATGACCCCATTGTATGTGTACACTTAAGCCACACTTTAAAATGTCTTACATTTCTTTAAATTAGATGCAAAATATCAGACCAAGATGTGCAAACAAATTAGACTTTTTGGGGCCATTGTAGATTGACATTAGATCCATGCAGATTTGTGAATGTTTGTGTGTGTACATTAACGCCTGTGTAGACTTTATTAGAGATCATGTATTCTGTAGGTGTTACAGCGGTTCATTCATTGTTCACAGCACAAATACAGCAGGGGGTTTCAGTGAGGTTCTGTATATTTAGTGTGGCTCTTGAGACCTTGGCTGTTCATTAAAAGAGGATGAACAGCTGTATTAAACACATGCTACACGTTTCACTGGGACTTTAAGTCATCCGTAAAATTCTGGGCCTGACACAAGCTGTCCTGGTTTCAGCATACCTGGTTTTTACACTTTAAATGGGCTGAGGGAATAAGGAACATAAACAGACCATCCAATTATATCATACAGTTGATATAGGCACAGATAAAAAGAGGTAACAGACAAGTGACAAGTTTAGAAGAGTATTAAACTAAAAAATACATTCTTACCTATATTCTTTTTGTCTTTTCATCTACCCCTCTCTCAGTATGAGACTTTTCTTAAACCATTGGCAAATAGTTTTTGAATCATAAACCTCACAAAATGTTGTTAGATTAATCTAAACAACCTTTTAATATAGATATAATTAGATATTTTTGTAAAATAAGGAAAAATACTGAACAAGTAAATATTTTTCAATAAATATATATTTATGCAGTGTCAACGGATGAAGAGCAGAGACTGTCTGCCTGTCAAATATTTAGCTGGACTGATTTTGTGTTTGTGCTGCTGTGATAGTCGTCTGGATGAAGATTTGGATATGCTATGGAGCTTCAGTGGTAGAGCTGTGCTACCTTACGGAGCTGCCACTCAAACCTGGGCAGTGGAGTGTGACTGTTTTCTGCTTAATGCAACCAGTGAGCAGAGAATAGACAGAGGCTTTGTTTCAAAACTTAATAAGTTGCCACTGTAAGACACCATAGGTGCGCTTCTGGCAGCTTTAAAATGACAACATAACTATGCTGTCTCAGCAGTGCATGTGTCCTTCCCATAATGCATTTTGACAAGCACAGTAAACTCTTGATAATATAGTTATAATTCATCTGTCCATTCTCTGTACCACTTAATTCTGTCAGGGTTGCCAATTTTACCTCAGTTTTATCAGTGCTACTGTATGTATAGTTATTGTTATTAGCGTATAACCGTACATAATTGTTTTACCTGTATCAAAAGTCTTTTTGTGTGAGGAGCTCTGCTTGTGCCACACACAGAACATTCCATTTCATATTCTTTTTCAGTTACTGTAAGATACCTCTGTATCTTACTGTAAGAAAGCTGCCTTTGTGGGCACTAGGCAACAAAGCTCACTAGGTTTTGGAACAAAGCCAGAGAGATAAAAATTTAATTACAAAATGCTTTGTAAATACTTTGCTTTGTATTAATATATGTTATATAAAAATCAAATGTAAACTGCCAATAATTATTAGTTTTATCCGGTCCAAACAGCGACAAGTGGTCCATAGCTGTCGCATACTTCTGTACCATGACAGTTTTGCAGCATCCCTCCTCCACCCTGGCTCACTCTAGGCTGGTTCCTATCCAAATCAAGGAAGAGGAGAGTAATCTGGGTTTGTGCCAAAGTTCTAACGGACAGCACCCCAAATATGCATAGGTTACCATATAATTACATTTTTTACGTGAACTTGTGAAAGTATATGTAATACCAGCCAATGATTCTCAGTATATCAAGAGTATACTGGTCAACCCTGTCCTGAGGATCCCCTAGGAGTGTTAAAAAGGAAGACTAAAGAGGAAGACTTACAAAATTTGCAGAACTGGGGTCAAGATCCACATGTTTATAGTTTTACATACTGACATAAAAAGTTCCCTATGTCTAAATACATGCTATGTATAAAATACCTGCTAAGATTTATAGCATGGTTGAAGGTTGACACCACTTGCCCATGATTTTGCAGCTAAGATTTATTGAGGAGCATCTGGGTTTGCCATATTATTTATATTCAATAAATAGATAAACCAGACCATGTGCTTCTGAATAAATTATTCTTGACATTCCATGATGACTTGGATGACCGTGAACCATCATAAACATGTTGTCTTTACATTGCAAAGAAAATGATTAATGGTTACCGCATTGTTTTATTATTTTCTCCCCTTCCATGAGTAGCCTTGACAAATCTGTCACAAGTGGAAGGCAGTAAATATGACATGTTCATTACATCATGTCATCTCTTCAGGCGCTGCATTGAGCTTTTACATTGTAATCAATATGCCTTAATGAAATGCTGTGTACCATTACATATCATTCGTCTTCAGAGGTACAGGGGTGTTGATGATAAACAGGCTACTTGTCAGAGTCTGTGATGCCTAAAACTATGGATAAGTGAGATAAGGTCATCACCACAACATATGGTGATTGCTCGATTAATAGTGTTATTATGCATATATTTGAAAAAGAATATGTAACTGACAAAACGGGGTTATAACGTTGAGCTAGCTTGTCTATATCAGCACATCGATTGATAGATTCTGACATTCAGCAGAATGTCCAGTCAATAAGTGTGTTGTGCAGTGGACAAACCTCTCTGACTGTCAAAAACTAGAATCTGCTCCAGTAGATAGAAACCCCCCTAATGCCAAGATTTGCAATTAGTAAATCATGGTTTGTGTCTGTGAAATAACTTAAGACTATTGGGGTGTGTTGACTTACTGGATATGTCCTGGCTAATTCCTGTAATGTAACACAAAATACATTAAAACAATAAAGAAGGTTAATTTTGAAGAGATACATGATTGCACTAATTTAAAGGATAGGATAATTATGATCAGATAGACTTTTTGTAAGCTGCCAGGCTTCCATCATGTTTTGTGTCTGCTCATCTGAGGCATGTTACATTTCTACTTGGAGTAAATGCAAAAAAAGAAAGATATATATATATATATGAAACATATGTGAGTGTGGCTAATTTTTTTTCTCATTTCTCTTTTAATTGGTGTTCAATTTCAATCAAACTACCGCCACCCTCCTCAGGAGCAGGTCTGTTATCTATAAAGGGATCAGAATGCTCTGCTCTGTGAGATCAGTTATTGATAGCTACCTTACATTGATAATGTTTTAGATTCATTGTAGTATCTACAATATTTACAGTAATTTTATGCAAATACTCGCAATAGGCATAATTTTGGTCACCAACTGTTTAACAAAATTGCGTGCATATCAGAAGCACAAATGAAGGTTGTCATGTTGGCTACTTCCTTCTTTGGTACCTCAAGCAACAACTGCGTCCATTGTTTCACTTATAGAAATTGTAGTAGCTAAAGGAATTAAATTTTACTTATTCAAACTTCAGAAAAGCTGTGTTGGAAACCACTGTCTTGTGTTTTATAGCGGATGTGTGTGAAACTTAATAATTAAAATGTTTATGAATAATACATTGTGGAGCACTCCATTGCGAGCACTTCTCTAGCTGTGTAAGATTCTATATTTAACCTCAGCGTCACTGTTTCTTTCTCTCCCGCTTGCTTTCTCTGTCTCTTCCTTACTCTTTCCTTGAAAAGCGCAACACCTTTGGGCCTGTTTTGACACTGTTTAACAAAGGAGTTCTTTTTATTTGTGGCACAGAAATCCTGTTGATACATTTGTTTTTATAAGCTGCTCTCAAATATGCACTAAGCATGAACTGAGATCTTTTATATAATTGAGATTCTTCACATAACTTACCAGCTGAGAGTAAACATATATCTCTAAATACTAAAAGAGATTTGGTCCAAGATTTACCTTATAATATGACATATTTCATCAGAGGTCTGTGGCTAACTGTCACACAGGGCTAAATCATAGCCGCCGATCTGCCTCTTTCGAGCCGCCAGAGGTAACCATCGTTAGAGTACTAAATTCAGTTTGGACTACAACTCCCATGTTCCCCGTACCTAAGGCTGATTACTTTCTGTTTGCCACACCTGTCTCCAATCAGCCTGGCTATTTAAACCCCGGACTTTATCTAGTCTTGTTTTGCCCCGTTTTGTTTTGTGTTTTTTGTTTTGTTTTTTTGTGTTTTGTTTTGTTTTGTTTTTTTGTGTTTTGTTTTGTTTTCCCAGAGTCTTTTTTACAAAATAGTCCAATTTCTGTAATGTTTGTATGTCTAGTAGTGGATTTAAAACATTTGAAACTTAACCAGTACTCTTAACCAATCAAACAGCTCTTAAATTATTACACTAAGATAATCATTTAAATTATTTTTGTTTTAAATTCAGTCTTTTCAATATTTTCATGTATTTAAGTAAACTGTTGAGTAAAAAGTGAACAATAAAAGCACACTTACATACATTCCAATAAGGATTAACTATATATAATCAGGTTAGATTCTAACCATAAGGCTAGCAGACAGTGTTTCCAGTTTTAAACAACAGCCGTCCAGAGTGATAATTAGATATTTCTGGACACCTTGGGTCACCCATATATCCTGACTTAAACCACAAGCAAAATAAAAAATTATCCATCTACTCCCACTAGATTTTATTTAACAGTATTGCGTGTGTGATTAGTAAAAGCTTATAAAGATGGTATCATGAAGCAAAAATGTTCCTTGCCGCAAACAAATTAAAATATGCGCAATGGAGTGATTTGTTTTAACAGTCCATCATATTGGTGAAACTGCCTTGAGGGACTTGCCTCATTGTAGCGATATAAATGCACCTAGGAATCCAAATGTAAAAATGCAGTTCAGTCAAGCATAGCAAGACAAAATCTAATATGAAATAAATTAAACTAGACAGGCTTGGGGCTGTACAGCTCTCTAGTGAAACAGTGATAGCTAGCTGTAATGGAGTTTTTTCCTTATGAGTCCTTATGTGCTGTTTTGTACCATAGTAAGGTAGAACACTTATCACTATCAAATACAGAGAAAGGTCAATCATTTGTGCCTCTCTGAGGTAACTACTGTTACAGAATTAGAGTACTGATCTGTAGCCCTCTATCGATCCATCATCGGCTCTGACAGGAAGAGTACCTGGGGCCTTGTAAGTAAAAGTAAAAACAACATGGCCTTGTGTATAAAAGTAAAATCAAAATGGTCTGAAAAGCGTGCATTACATTTTTTATCAACGTATATCTAGATATTGACTTAGTGTTTGTACTATCTCACAAAATGTTACACCATGTATACGCATATTCAGCAATGCCATTGTTACATTTAAATTACATTTACATTTATTCATTTAGCACACATTTATCCAAAGCGACTTACAAAGAGAGAGCATATAATATTTTGCCTAAAAACCACCAAGCCCAGTCTAGAAAGCTACAAGTAGAAATAATTCTAAAGCTAGGGACAGGATGAACAGTAGAAGAAGAAAGTTCTTTAAACAGCGTTAAACAAGGTTAAATATAGAAATTTTAGGGATTAGTCAGGTGTCTTCAGTTGCTTTTAAAAGGCTGTGATGGTCTCGGCAGATCGGTTGGAGGCAGGCAGATCATTACACCAGAAAGGAACATAATAACTGAATGTCTTAGAGAGTAGTAATCTGGTACCTCATTGCATATTTACAGAATGTAGTTGTCAGGACAGGATGTATATCTTAAGGAGTGAGTTGAGATAGGATACCATTGTTGCCATTTCCGCAGATCCAGTAAATTGAGTAAAGTGTTTTTAAGGTGCACTTTTTGTTGACTTCAGCAGTCCCACTTAAAAGACAATTTTCAGCTTTCGCTGGTTTTACATATGTAATAGACACAATTGACTGCATTTATATTGCAATAAAGCATCAGCAGAAAGTGAATGTGCTTTTAGCGTCAGATAGCACTTCAATTCCATCATTGCGCTAGTAATTTTACCAGTGCGGTTGTGAGACGGTCTAAATCAATCCATAGTTCCTCCATTTTGGATTTTGTGGAACACAAAAAGAACTACAACATTTTTATAATATATTTTATAATATAATGTCCCAACTGTTTTTGACTAGGGCTCTGAATTAATAAAAAAGTACCATAAACAGCCCATATAGCTCAATACCCAATGCAGCAGCCTTCCAAAGTACCTACTATGTCAGGTCCACAAATGACTGTTATTGTAAATAGAACATCCCTTCATTCTATACTGCTTATACCAGGGTCATGGTCAGGACACAAACATAAACAAAAACATGTATTAAAATTAAAATTTGATGCTTCATAATTAACACAATGCTTATATATATGTAAATCGAAGTCTTTTTCTTCACGAAAATGTTTAAGAGAATTTATACTTTTAAAACAATAGTATTATTTTTTATTGTGGTTTTAATAAACAGAGTGCTTATCTATACCAGATTTTACCCTTATCAACTGACTGAATGAACTAACTAGCGGCTGTTAGTTTTAATCCATACAACATTTTCACATTCTCTGGATGTTATCAAGAACCCCTTAACTTTCCCCACCCAATTTTAGCATCAGCATCTGAAATTTGTTCTCACATATTATTTTCTTCTGTCATTCTGTCATTTCTTCTGACAGGCAACAATTGGAATCGACTTCTTGTCAAAAACCATGTATTTGGAGGACCGAACGGTAAGCAGTCAAGTATGTTTTACCACAGCAGTAAATCACATTCACTATCCTCTTTAATTTAAAATGAAACCTGTCTAAATTATTATTGAATCTCTGGAGCTTACTGTATTATACCATTTGGGTAAATATATATTTAAGGTCATACTGATTCATCTTTTCACGGGAGTCATGTTTTTATATAACCGTGTCTAGGCTGTTTTTGAGAGGCTAAATAATTTGACTGTTCATGTGACTGTTTGTTTTTTCTGACTTGCAGGTTCGGTTGCAGTTGTGGGACACAGCAGGTCAGGAACGTTTTAGGAGCCTCATCCCAAGCTATATACGAGACTCCACTGTAGCTGTGGTGGTGTATGACATTACAAGTGAGTGAAACATACTGTTTCAGCTCTATTTCTAAAAGCAGTAAAGCCAAAGAACAGAGTGAAACGTTAAAAATGTACATCAGAATCATGTCTCAACTGATGAAACCTCTGACCTCTGGGATAGGAATTACAGATTTTAAAGGTAAAGCAACTAGTCGGTTTCACCTTGAAGCAAAGACAGGTTCAATGATGTCAGACTGCACATGCCACCGTAAAACCTCTTAGTTCAATAAATCACTACCCAGCATACTACCATTAGTATTTAAACAATCTTCCACAATAATTATTTTATTAAATTGCTTCCCATTGAACATTTTAATTTAATGGCAATAATGCAGTGATGTGCAGTTGCTGCAATACAGAGAGGTTTGAAAGTATTGCCACCTCTGTTTGAAGCATAAAATTCAACACAAACATAAAATTACATATAAAATTACAATTAAAGTTACTTGCGGAGTTATTTTTTTAAGGGGTTGTGCTTTGGCACTGCTTTTCTGCGCAGATGAATCTGATGGTTATAGATTAATTTTGAGCTTGTCTTAAACCCCCCATCTCTCTCTGTTTTATCCTCAAAGATGTTAATTCCTTCCAGCAAACTTCCAAATGGATTGATGATGTCAGAACGGAGAGAGGAAGTGATGTCATCATTATGCTTGTGGGCAATAAAACGGATCTTGCAGATAAGAGGTGAGCTCTCTGGTTCAGTCCAGTGCTCTCTTATTGTCAGATGTTTTAATTGTTAAGCTGCTTAACAAAGCTGTTTCAGTCATCAGAGTGTGAATTAAAGCTGACAGCTAAATTCTCAGAAAAACAAGGAAGACTATTTCATATGATGCTGGATAATTCAAAAACAAACCATCTTTGTGTGAAAGATGTGAAAGTGATGTAATACAACAAATGTTTTAAAGTTTCCCCATGTAATTGTCTCCCAGTCTGCACTACTCTAAATGCTGTTTATCACAAAATAAACCCTGACAGGATGATAAGGATTATTCTGATCTTGTATTACTTTAACTGGTTTATTTTGTGATAATGTCCAAATTGTACACTGCCTAATTGGACAATATCCTGTGAATTGCACAGATAGCTACCAGAAATATAAATGTAACATGAAAAATTAAGGTGAACGTTTATATTATATGAAAAGAAATATTGAGTGACAACAGTTTAGTGTTATACAGAAATATGTATAAGCAGAATGTCACTATTGATGTAATGACGATACTGGGACAGTGGGATCCATATGCAGCAGTTCAACAGAGTAATCCACAAACAGGCAAGGGTCAAATACTGGTAAACGGAGCAATGAGGGCAAGACAAAATTAAAACAGGTACACAGGCAATGGTCAGGGCAGGCTGCAAACAATCAACAACAAAGTCCAAAGCAAAAACAAAAGGCAGGCAGCAAAGAATCAAAAATGATAAACAAGCCGAACAGTAATGGGAAATAGTCCAGGGAACCGCTCTGCAATGTTAGGCAAAACAAGACATCACGACGAGTAAAGCGCAGACCTTTCTTCGTACCTCGCTAACTAAGTTAGCTGGATTTGAGTGTTGACGATTTTGCGTGATCTTGGATCGTTCGGTTCTTTGACGCTCATCCGGGACTTGCTGTCATAGCAACAGATCCGTAAGCGTAAACCTGCTCGGGAGCAGGCTTACTTTATGTAAACAGGATTATATCGCGGCCACTCAGTTATGTCCGCTTCATTTATACGAAAGCAACAGCGATATTTGCCCAATTAATTTTGTACTATTATATTACAAGTCAAAGATGACCTCGCATATATGTGATGCAGGGTATTTTATTTAAAAAAATGCAGTCTGTCGTTTGAAAAGTGCATATGTCACTTAAACATAGTTCGTATAGTTTGTGTAACACTGTTTTTCCATAAATAAATATCATCAATGTAACTAAAGACAATGCAGTATTTGATTCTCTTATTGATTTCATACAGATACATACAGGTCATTTTCTAAAAAAGGGAAATGTACTATTAATCATTC